>JAHWFP010070922.1:11812-27181 GCA_023313725.1 Lithobius niger
TGTCACTTCGGGGGTGTCACATGTCGCCGGTGAGCGTGGTTGCTATGACACTGACGCGGCGGGACCAATTAAACAAAAAAAAAAAAAAATCCGTCGCCAGGTGTCGCTGCGCAGTCGTCATGTGCCGCCGACGGTATGGTGAGTGTCTCCATGGGCGTTTGCCCATAGGCCTATGTGTTTATGATATGTTAGGGTATGTTTACATTAATCGTTATTGCCTCTACATTTCTTTGGTCCTGGCATGGCAGCTGCGTTGGCTCCTGCGGTGTGCATCAAGACATGGTCTCACTGGAGTTTGGCAACTTGGACGGTTAGTACTATGGGTTTGAAGTAGGGTTCTCCCACCTCCTTTTGCCTTCGACTGTCTTCTCTTCCTTGGGTCTTTAGGTTGAGTGGGGGGGGTGATTCTGATGCCCTTTGGGGTCTGGCCGCTATAGGCGGTCGCACGGGGCCACTATGCCCAATTTTTTTTGGCGAATCGCAAACAAGTTGTATGGTGTATGCATTGTCTCATACGGTCAAACAAAAAACATGTGAATGGGGCTGTAGCTTGTTCATCTGTTTCGAGTACGAGTTCCCTTGGCTTAAGTATGAATCAGATGGGGGACTTTAAGGTACATGTTGAAGTTAAATCCAATTAAGTCGGTTTCTGTGGTAACCTGGCACTCGAGGCTCGGTCATCAGCGTAAATTGGGCCTGTTAAATTTACATAACTCCAAGGTGGTACATGGATACTAGGAGTGAAGCCTAACTCTCCTCAGTGCGAGGTCTGCAAGGTAACCAAATCGACTAGGGCCAGTTTTAAGGGTATTGGTGCTTTTCAGAGTAAGAAGCCCCTCGAGCTAATTCACATGGATGTTTGGGGACCAAATCGCACGGTATCCTTGGGTAATTGTCGATATGTGTGTATGGGTGTTTCCCATCGCTAAGGAAAGCGATGCGTTTCAAACGTTTGTTGACTTTCGTGCCAGAAGTGACAGACAATTTAGCCTCAACTTTGTAAATGTTCGCACGGGCCGAGGTATGGAATTTTGTGATTATGTAGGTTGGGTATCAGATACCAACGAACCAATGCCTACTCACCAGCTATGGCTGGAATCGCTAGGCGATTTAACCGCACGTTGTTAGAAGGGGTACGTGCAATACTTCACGAGACTTCTCTGCCACGCAATCTTGGGCAGAATTTGTATGTACGTTCACCTACCTGAAGCATAGGTACCCTCACTCATACTTAGGCTTTGGGGTCCCTTGTACATTATGGTTTAATTGAGGTGTATCAGTCAGACATTACGAAGACCTGGTGCAATGTGTTATGTACACTTCCATAAGCCGGGAAGGGATACCCTTGACGTTAACGCTGGGAGGGGGTATGCATTGGCTATGCGATAGACACAGTAGGATATAGAGTGGAATCCCCAAACTTACTTGGTCGTTGACACTAAACATAACAGTTGATGAGGTTAAGTTATGGGGAAGGGAGAAGAGGTCCTTGCAGTATAGGCCTCGGAGTGTGCCCAACCCAGTCTAAGTGCAACTACATTTAACTATGGAAAGGGACTTAATTCGGGTACAGAGTCGGAATCGGATGGTAATTCTAGGTAGAAGCCGAAGGTAAGACTGAGGGCCCACTAACCATTGACGAAGTTCCTCCACGACCATTCATTCGTAGTGATAGTCTAGGCTCCTCCCCCATATTGGCTCCTTTAGATTATCAGTATTGGTGTATGGAAGTAGTAGTCCGTCAGACGGGGCTAAGGGTAGGTAGGTTGGATGTGTACTATCACACCCCAGATGGAATTATGTTCCGCAGTGTTAATGATGTCAAATAATATTGTGTAGAACGGGGATGTCAGTTTGAACCACTGTTCGATTTTAGGGGTGGACGAACACCTGATTTCGGAACTGTATCCACTAGTGGGCAGGATAGTCCTGTTGATTTCAGTGATGCTGCGGCATACGTGTGTATTGTTGGGCCAATTACCTATGCAGAAGCCATTGCCTCTCCTCACAAGTGTGAATGGGAACGGTCCATGGGAGACGACGTTGCGTCCTTTAAGAAAAGAGGGGTACATAGAGGTTAATGTAACTATAGATATGGAAGTGGGGATGTAAATGGATATACAAAGTAGAAGAATACCGACGGAAGCGTTAGACGTTTCCGCTCCCGACTAGTAGCTCGGGGGTTTTGTCAAGCAAGCGGTGTGGATTTTGATGGAGTATTCAGCCCAGTTGTGAATTTTGTTTTAGGTTAGATTCTTTTATGTATTATTGGTATCCATTCTGATGTGGACGAATGTTGATTTGGATATCCAGTGTGTGGTACGTTGGATTGCAAAACCTTCATGAAAATCCCCAAAGGATTCAAACCTGAGGTTCACCATGGTACGGTGTGGCTATTGCAAACAGCCGTATATGGTCTTCACCAAAGTGGGTGACTGTGATGGGAAGAACTTGAAAAGCCATTAGTGATGATGGGATTTTCTCAGTTCTTGGAACTTACCTGTGTTTATCATTTTGGGTTAGATGCAGTTTTATGTGGATGTTTTGCTTTTGTTAGCCAGAAACGAAACTCTTAGAGCAAATGTAGTAACATTGCTTGAATCCAAATTCGAACTCACGTCTTTCGAAGTAAAAAAAAAAAAACACCTATTAGGTGTTGCCTTCCTCAGAATTGATGGCATGACAGTAATTCATCAAATCTTACTTTTCACAACTCACGGAGAGGTATTAGGTCGATGAAACGTGTACAGTACGTGTGCCAGTTCATGTCTGCAGGTACTGGTGTTCAAACGAGGCGTGACGAATATGTGACAAGTGTACATTTTCCTTACAGGTCACTAGTAGAAAGTTGTTGTATGGAGCCTCTAGAACAGGGCCTGATATTCTTTTGGGTGTTATAATCTTGTCCCAATATACCAATGCCTTTACGTCCATTCATTTTCGCTTATTGTTGACCATACTGCGATACTTATGTACTGTCAGTACGAAACATTATGCTATTGATCTTTCAAGTGTCACAGGATCTGAATCGTATGCATGTGTAGCTGCGTCTTGGACAGCCGATAGAGTCGACCGGCGTAGTTTCGGTAGGCACATTGTCTTCTTGGGTAGCGTGCCTGTTTTGTGGGGCTGTGGAAGCAGAGTATGGTGTGCCTCAGTACAATGGAGGCGGAATTCATTGCAATGATTCCGGCTATAGGAGTATTGGCCTGGCTACACAGTGCATGTCACATTCGGTATTGGCACCGTTGGCTACAACACCTTCATTGTAC
This sequence comes from Lithobius niger, assembly GCA_023313725.1. Taxonomy (NCBI): domain Eukaryota; kingdom Metazoa; phylum Arthropoda; class Chilopoda; order Lithobiomorpha; family Lithobiidae; genus Lithobius; species Lithobius niger. The sequence goes on from JAHWFP010070922.1 coordinate 15,085, forward strand.
TGTGGCTCCCATTCTGCCATCCGCTTTGCTAGGAATCAGGTGAGAAACTTGAGGTCAAAGCACATTGCCATTAAATGTATGTTTTGGGGGGATTGGCTACGAAAGCTATATTTCTGTTTATATAACGTGCCGTCTGCACTAAATGGTGCAGACATGTTGTCGGAATGGCTGAACCCAGGGCGGTTGAATAGGCTATGTTCAGCGGTGTTCTATAATTGTGACTCATAAGTAATGTTATACCTTCTGTAGCATTATGTTTGCATGAGACGGATGGGAGAGTGTGTGGGTTGTCATAGCCTAACTATGAATGGTTCTTCCCAGCAGAGGGTTTACAGTGTTCTTGTCGTTGTTTAATATGTCAAGGTAGTGTTAAAGGCCTGAAACTGAAATGTACTTTCCCCAATTCAGGAAAGAGTGTTTGGAAGCCTGGTCGGTGGTTATGCATTGTGCATGCCTGGAGAATTGTATCTGGCTGATCAAGCGCTTTAGCCTAGTGGGGAGATGCCTTCCGGTTTCGGATGGAGCGAACGCTCACTCGCGTTCTGGTGTTGATGCGGGCAGCAAGGGATGCGAGCTGCAGTCATGTTGTTAACGCCGTGTTTGTTTTAAGCCATGTGGTAAAGTGTTGTACCCAACCCTTCCGAATGTCAATCTAGTAGCAGTCGCCACTTGGTCAGTAGACCTTACAAAGCACTCGCCATTTCACAATTTCTACTCGTCACATACCTAATACGTTTTGTATGATGAAAGGTTTCTCTAATGTATGCATTAACAAAATTGTGGAATTTTCTTAAACTCCAGTATTAATACAGAAAATCCAGTTATATAGCCCTTATAAATCTAAGCATAACGCCGCAAACCGTTCGTCTCTAACTTGTACGGTTCCAGAGATACCCCTTTTTTAGTGGCATGCTCTGCAGCTAGTTGCCATTTTGGCGAGTAAGGCAAATTCCAAGTCGCCAACTGTTGACATTGGGAAGGGTTGGTTGTACCTTTCGAAATGTCGCTATTAAATGTACAGTTGTACTTCAGTATTTCTTCTGGACCTGCTTTGAAACAATACGGTAATTGTAGGTTTAGGATTTCGCTGGAGTAACACGGACATTTCTTACACTCTTGGTGCGGGACGCCGCTGGACGTAGCAGTAGCAGCGTGCTCCCTGCGCCACCCGCCCCTGTTTGTGCGTACTTCCTTGGGGGTCCCGAGTGGCCTGGGGCGGGCGGATCTGTGGTGCAAGCCATGTTGTGGCTGGCCAGGCTTTCTGGGGGTGAAGCCCGGTCGGTGTGCCTTGTTTCAGTGTGTTATTCTGGCTGTGCTCCATTACGGCAATTCTAGTGGAGCGGGCCGGTTTTCTGGGCTTGTGTGCCTTGTTCCTGAGCTAGGTTCTCAAGGATGAGGTGGAGGTACTGCCAGGCGTTGGGCTAACTCACCCGGCTGTTGGTTGGGGACCGTGGGCCTCTCTATGGGGGCATGGCGTCGCTGGATACCTGGTCCTGGTGGGTTGGTTGCCTTTTGGTTCTTTATTAGTGTTTTGGTGGCAGTGTGTGTGTGGGTTAGTAAGCTTGTTCTCCGGGGTTCCTGGTTGGGGTGGTGATTCCCGCCTCCTGTCTGACAAATTCAGCAATATTACTGAAGGTAAGTATTTGCAGGAAGTAAGAAACGAAAATTTTAACTAGTGAAAATTAGTTTTTACTTACCTAAAATACTTACGTTCAGTAAGGACCCGCCCGCCTCCCCGCAATCACTGAACCGGAGTGCCCGTGAAAGTGATGCGGTTGGACTGGCGGGGGCGCTGACGTCGGTAAGGACGTGCAGCGCCACCTGGCGGCAGTGGAGAAAAGCTTAGGGAGAACATAAAAAATAGGGTTTTTAGTTCATAAGCGATCAGTAAATAGCGTAAAAAGGTGGTTTTAGCAATATTACTGAAGGTAAGTAAAAACTAATTTTCACTAGTTAAAATTTTCGTTTTTGTGTTTATCCCGCGTTAATAGCTCTTGATACATATAGTTCGGTTCGAGTGAATGTAGCAAAACAGTATGGGGTGAAGCGAAGAAAAATGAATGAGTTTTGTGACATTTACATATGCAAGATAGCCAACATTGAAAGCACACACTGCTTCCGTATTGGCTTGGATTTATGAATCGGTTCGTCGAACTGGCATGAAAGTTGTAGAAAGTCCAAGCTATATCTTTGAGGCCCAAAGAAGATACCAGAAAGTTATCAAAAATTCGCTGGACAAAGCTGTCATCTTTATTGTGAAAGTGTGCGGTCATTTTTTCCGACTTTTGTTGACCAATATATGTTTTCAAATATTTTTACAGGCCCTGGTTGGAGTAGCTGGAGGTGCCACAAGGGCGGCCCTAATGCAGCATCAAGCTCGACGAGACAACCTAGCCGACATATCGGCCAAAGACGGAAGCCAGGAAACGGTAGTGAATTTATCAGCCCTCGTGTGCAGTCTTATTCTAATACCAGTCATAGCTGGAAATCAGATGTAAGAAGCAAGGGAGCTTGGGAGTTACGAAAACACAATTGACCAACTATGAAAATAACTTGTTCATCATTGTTTTCATTGTTGTGCTGTTGTGTTTCCATCGCTCCTGTAAAATGTACTGTGATTACAGTATCTTGATTTAGAGGAAAATGTTGGTGCAACTATTGTTAATATTTTTTTTATGGTCTTTGTTTTTGTCTAGGATGGTTTGGTCTCTGTTCATTGTGTTTACAATTTTGCATCTGTGCGCCAATTACATGGCTGTCACTGCTGTTGTCATGGAATCCTTAAACCAAGCTCGGTTGTATATTTTACTTCGGAACTATATTAGTTCTGGAGGTAAAGTGTTGTCAGTTGCTGAGGCAAATATGCGGGAACCAGTTCTTCAAGGTAAGTTGTTGCTAGGCTGCACCGAGGTTGGTTTTACCAGGGTTCGTATGGGTCCTTGAAAACCAGAAAATGTTCTGGAAAATAAAAGTGAAATTCCAGGCAAATTCTTAAAAAAAACTTGAAAAATGCCTTAAAGTGGCGCTATCACCGATTGAAAAGTGAACAAAAATAACATGTTGCCATCTAGCAGCAGTGATATTGTTAACCTTTACAGAATGCTCCCAGGTGTACGAGGACGTACCAAATTTTCACTCAATAATTAAGGAGGTCGTGGCTTGTGTGTTTCGTTAAAAGAAATTGTGCATTCCTTCGCTTGGTGCAAGCAAGCACTAGATAGCGCTAGTTGTTGCCAGATTATTCCTACTTTCAATCGGTGATAGTGCCAGTTTAAGTCTTAAAATACTACTGAAGTTACCAAAATTGTGTTAGTTTTCCCTGTCTGACAAAAATGTGTACGTTGAAACCAAATATGCACACCAGTGGTTGTGGGTTTCACCAGCGTCATTTACTGGAACAGAATCTGTTATATCTTGACGCAGTGTTATGACATCAAGTTTATTGAATTTGTCTTCCCAGCTGGGTCTTTGAATTGACAAGTCTCTATTTGTCTTCTCAACTATGGCCCTTGAAATTTCATTGACAAGTCTAAATTGGTTTTCTCAGCTGTGGTCCTTGACTTTTTATTGACTTGACCTTAAAAAATTGTGGATAAGAACTGGAATTGAAAGTACACAGGCAACCCTGTTTAAACCTTGCTTTTACTTTTCCAATACCCATAGTTTTTAATTTTTTTGTTATCAGCTTGATGTTACCATAGTTACGGGAGGTAGTTAAGTAAAATATAACTTTTCAGTATTCATCTGCAGTTTAAAAATAAAAGAGAGAGAGAGACTTCATAATCTACTGATTAAAATATAGCAAACTTTAAGACTTGTCCTAGCATGATTCTCTAGTTATTGATGCTACTACTGGAGGTATTTAAAATGTGTAAGTTAATAAAGACACAGCCAAGCATAGCGACAAAAATTTAATGGATCCAAATTTTCTATAACAAGTTTGCGATTATCTTTTTTAAAGAAGTAAAAACCGGTGGCGTGTTATTAAACCACCCATCATCAACAAACGACTGTAAAAATCGTGGAAATGGCATTTTGTAAGCATAAACCCACAAATAATAAATCTGCACTTATTAATACCCTAATAAATTAAAAATAAACTGCAAACCAGTATTCACTGTTCACTATTATTCAAATAAGACTCATAAACTTTGCTCCAGGCTCGGCTGTACCCAACTTGAACTACTCGCGCAGCCGTATTTACAGCCCTACTGATAACCACAACTGTTGATAACAATCTTATCACAGTATCTGCCTTGGTGCAGCCTCACTGTTGAGGCAGCCAGTGTAACATATTTATTGTAACATTTCTTCTAACATTAATTGTACCGCTTGTTTCAGCATTAAAATTTCCCTTAAAGATAGACCTGGGCTGTTCCATTAACACAATTTTTCAAAGGTAAGCATGCCTTAATTTTTCAATAGTTTTTGACAAAAACTTTTTGGTACTATTTTGGGCCGGATTTCAAAATAGTGAGTAGTTTGTGTTTTTTGGATAATTTGTAGGTTTCTTGAAACTCTGACCTACAGTTATGCCCGAGTCTTACTATGTTGTATAATTGGCGGGAACAAAATGTGAAGTCAGTTTCTGTTTTTAATTTTATTAGGGTAAATCTGCTGTTGGGTAGTAGGGACTTTGAGAATGCCTCAAAAAGTTTCCATTTAGCTTATGAAAAGGGTCATCCTGACCTGTACTATCAAAATTCACTTATACTCGTCAGGAATACATGTTCTATCAGAGATGAACCAGTGTTGGTAGCGGAAATCGGACTTTTTTGGATATGTTGGAGATAAGCGCATTGGCGCAGCATGGATAGGATGAAAGCCAAAAGTGTTTAGCGGTTGAGTTCATTAAGTGTTTGAAGCTTTTATTAGCTTTCACAGTAGTTCTATTAACAATGCTTTTATTAGTTAATTCTGCCGCAGAAAAAAAAATTTAAGGAGTGGGCGTCCACTTAACGATTTCATGACTTTGACATAACAGCATGTAAGGGAGTGGGCATTAAGTTTGCCTGGACGTTTTAATACATGGATTACAGTAATAAAACTACCGTTTGATTACCATACTGATTTTCTGATATTTTTTTCCTAGAGTTACAATTTACAATCCTGAAAGCAAGCTTACTACCATTCCAACTTGCAAATTAACTGAAAATTCTTGCTGTTCTACTGACCTCTTGAGCCCTATAATGTAACCCCATGTTTTAATTTAGCTGAGAAAGAAGTTGTAAATATGTTTGCGTGTATTATAACAAGCTCGAAACCGGCACATAAGTAAATTCTTTACACTGTCGTAAAACCATCGCTGTTGTGCACGTCTTACCTACTTTGCCTCCTCTCACGCCTAACAATGCACACACCCGTGAGCTTATAAATCATAGACGTAGGAATAACCATGCTGTAATGCTCGGATTGTATTGCATCCCTTGTCACAAGAAAATCAGTATCGCCATCAAATGAAATTAATATCTGCATCGGATCGGTAAAAGTGATATCGGTGCAGCCCTAAAAATATCACTTAAACATTTCTAATAACACAGGTTGTTTGGTCAATTAACCTGTAGGCAACATTTGCATGTGTTTACCTTTCCGAAATATAAGTCTGAAAGGTAAAGTAGTGTTTAATTGGCGATTGCTAGGGGTGTGCGATTTTCGAAAAATTCGAGCCGAGCCGAGTACGCAACTTTTGCTTGAACCCGGCTCATTGCTTGCATCTATACTCAAAAACTCAAATCCAGTGAAAATTTGATAACTTCCGATTCCGATAACTTTACTGATTTTCACATTCCAGTATAATGATCATCTTGATGAGAACTTTCCAGTAGTATAAATTAAAAGTTATAAGGGCAAATCGTTTTTCAGTTAAATCCTTCAAACAGGAAAACCATTTGTACCCATTGACCTAGACAGTCTATAAAGCTGCATTAGTTGTTGTACATAAATTAAAAAGAAACCTAAACACAAACTGTGAACAATAAATACTCGAACTCGGCTCGATACTCGACTCGAATTACAATTATTCTACTCGCACACCCCCAGCCATTGCTGTGAAATAGTGTCGTTTACATAATTAACATGTGCTTGGTGAAGACGGCGCTCCCTGATAAGGTTTTGTTTTCTTTTTGTCTATAGTTACTCGCAGTTAAAAGATTTGTGTTCAGTACAAGAAGATTCTAGGTACCTGTTGCATTTAAACAAGCAAAGAAGTGAGTTTGATTTAGTTCACGTCAGCAAAGGCGTGAGAGCTTCATAAATGTTCACCAATTTGGACACTAAGCCCTTTTATTCATAAGTTTTATTTATTCGTATGAATAATAACTTTCATTATTCATACGTTTGATGATGCTCAAATTATTTCTTTTGTGAAAATTATAATTTTGATTCATTCTTCCGTCTACGCTTTTGTAAAGCTACAATATCGTACAAGTTAGTGTAGCACGGTGAAGCTTCCATAGAGACGCAAAGTGTTGTTGAAATAGAAAATAGGTGCATTGTATCTAAATTATGTCGGTAGTTAAAATTTAAAATTCCCTATTTTTATTTAAACTTGTGTTGGACACTTGTCTTTAGCTAATTTTTAATCGATTGCGAGGTTTCTAAAATAATTAGTCACACCTGTTTTAAAAATCTTAACGAAGATTGTATGCGCCGCACACAATTCCGTTTTCACATTTTCCGTGTACCCGAAAGCGGAATTCTGCTCTAAATGAATAAATATGGTTGGTTGTGGTGAAGTGCTTAAACGAAATGGTCGTTCTTCTTTTGCTCCCGATGTTTTAAACTTACAAATTTATAAATTTGCTCTGCCAAGCCTAAAAACAATAGGTTATGGACCATGACACGTTTCCAAATGCGTGAAAGTGAATTTGAAAGCTTTTTTTTTTGAAGACGCTGTGAAAAGAAGTAAAGTTGAGCATCGGTAAGAGGAAGCTATTACGAAGACAAAGACGAAGACGTATGCCGACCACACCCAAATGAACTGTGAGTAAAGTGAAAAATCAACATCAGCAGACGTGCTAGTGAACTGTGCAAAAACCATAAACCCACAAAATGACAACCAATATGGACGAATTTAAGATTCCCAAACCGAGTAGTGAGAATTATCATCCGTGGAAAATTCGTGCCAAAGCCGCATTGGTGCAGCGTGGGGTGTGGGAATCAATTGAACCCGGATATGGAGCCACCATGTCCGACGCCGAACGAAGATCAAACGAGAAGGCCCCGACATTTTTGTTTTTAGTAGTTGAAGACATTTTTTTAGACAATATTGGCGAGTGCAGCAGAGCAAATTCACTTCAAGTATGGACTGCTGCACGTCATACAGCTTATGAGAGATTTCTTCAACGTAAATATGAAGAAACAACCTCAGATTACCTAGATTGCATTATGGACATTCACAGGAAACTAACGAGCTGTAACTTCAATGATCGTTAAATTTCGCTAGTTATGTTAATGGGACTACCCAGTAGAAGTTTTGAAGCACTTATACTCAACCTAGAGCACCGAAAATCGAACTTGACTACTCAGATCGTCAAAGCGAGATTACTACTCGAAGAAAAAAGGAATATTAGGAGAGATGAAGTGACGAACGTTGAAGAAGATTCCAAAGCCTTGTTCACTAAAGGGAACAACTGCAGAAGAAATGGCCAAATACAACGAGCAGCAAAAATATTGAAGAAGAAAGTGAAACTAACAAGGGAAGACGTCCTGTAAAGTGTTTCTGTTGCAGAAAATTTGGCCATATAGCAAAAGTATGTAGATTTAATGAATCTAATGACGCCAAACAGCAAACGAAATCACATTCAACAAACCAAAATGAAGTCGACAAATCAGTTGAAAAGGCAAATAAAACAATAGTTATAGGCCTACTTGATGTTACAAAGGCATTGCATAGAATATAAGAAAAGGTACAAATAAGTAAGACTGTACCGAACGTTTTTAGCCAAACAGATTTTGGCAGATTTTGGGCTGATCGGCAAAAATCGGTTCGGCGAACAAAAACCTGCAGATTTTCGATTTTTGCCAGGCCCTTGACAATAAATAAATTCTGTTTCTCCACATGATTGTTACCTTTTGTTGTAATTTAGGCTAGGCCTACATGTTTTACATTTTGTAGGCTAAGGTTAATAACGGACAAATTTTTACTTTTATTTGGCTACAAATTTGTTAGCCTACAAGTTTGTGTAAGCCAGAAAAAAAAATTGTTAAAAATCTGTAGCGATCGGTTCGGTTAAATCGGATCGGTACACCAATCAATTTGTAGCTGATCGCATCGGAATCTGTTCGGCAGAAAAAATGCTGATCGGTACAGCCATACAAATAAGTAGTGCTTGGTATTTGGACAGTGCGGCCACCGATCATATTACTTCTCAATGGGACAAAATTTCAAATTTCGTAGAGCGACCGTCACGAGTTGAAGTCGCAAACTAATCTACGCTGAAGGTATTAGGGATTGGTGATGTAAATTTGACCCTTACAGATAAAAAAGGAGGCCGAAATATTGATTTGAGTCGCGTCTTAAATGCTCCTGATTTGGATGGTAATTTGCTGTCAGTGGGCAGAATTGAAGAGCTTGGCCTACAAATTGACTTTAAAAATGGTAAGGCTACTGTCACAGATTAAGACAACTCTATAGTGTTGACAGCTTACAGAGAAAATAGACTATACAGAATCAACGAAACCGAGCCATTAGCCTATGTCACCAAGCGAGAGACTAAAGAATTGTGGCACCAAAGGTTGGGCCACCTTCATAAAGCAACGATTAAACAATTAACGAAAGAAAATGAATTGCTCATTACAATTGATGAAGAAAATGGCAAAAACAACAGTCTGTGAAAGGAAAACTTGAAAGAACTCCATTCCCTAAAGAAAAGAAGCATAAAACTAAGCGAGTTCTTGAAGTTATACATTCCGATGCGATAGGGAAAATCACACCTAAATCAAAGGGTGAGGCTAACTACTTAGTCACCTTCATAGACGATTACACAAGATATGCAAGAGTGTACACCTTGAAAGAGAAATCGGAGGTACTGGAGAAATTTAAGCAATTTAAGTCTGAAGTTGAAAATCAACACGAGGTAAAAATAATGTTCCTACACTCAAACAACGGCGGGAAATCAGAAGCAAAGAGTATGATGAATACCTCCAGTTACAGGGTATTGGAAGATTGCTTACTGTTCCTGGAAATCCTGAGCAAAATGGGGTCTCGGAACGGTTTAACAGAACCTTGCTCGATATGACAAGATGCAATTTAATACAGTCGGGACTACCACAAAATCAGTGGGTAGCTGCAGCCACTACAGCCTGCCACGTAAGGAACTTGTGCCCTTCAAGATCGCATTTGGGACAGACCCCCTTGTCCTTGTGGAGTGAGGAGGACAATGACGTAGGCCATTTAAAAGTTTTGGTTGCCGCGCTTGGACTGTGGTTGGAAGGCATGTAGCTAAACATGAACTCGATCCCAGAGCCAAGGAGACAGTTCTACTAGGGTACCGAGATGGCGTCAACGGCTATAAGTTGTGGGATTTTGAAACTGACAAAATCCTTGTCAGTCGTGACGTAAAATTCGAGGAGAGTGTTTTCCCGTTAAAATTAAAGAAGAATGCAAGCTCGCAGGAGTGCATCAATGAATCAGTGACACTGTGTGTAAGCTCAGAAGGGGAGCAACAAACTGAACCGCCAGTACTTGCAGAGGTTGCACTGGAGGAAACACAGCAAGAAGATACTGATACAGTTCCACAAACCCAAACAGCCACGCGGGTTGAAGATACAAATAAAAACCCTCAAGACGACGGTGCAATAAATAGGGAAGGCTTTCTTGAAATAAATGAAGAGCAGTATGACTTGGACAGATGTAGCCTACCTTTGCCAGAGCTGCAACCCACAGTCCATAGGTCATTAAGGCAAGCTGCCAAGAGGGATTTCCAAGTGAAATGCAACGCTGTGAAGCAGCCGCCTGAAGAAGAAAAATTGTGACCTACTTACATTACGAGAAGCATTAAGTGGCACAGAATCTGAGAAATGGGAAATGAAAGAGGAAATGGGAAACCATAAGGAAAATGGAACATGGACCTTGGTGCCCAGACCAACAGGGAGGAGAACAATAAAGGATCTTCAAAAAGAAATTTGACCAAGAAGGGAACCTGGAGTGCTACAAGGCAAGGTTTAATAAATACAGATGCAAACCTATTTACGTTGCCTTTTGGACTTATATGTCAGACTGCCTCAGCGGGGAATCGAACTCAGAACATTTGAAATTAAAGGCCAAGACCCTACCGCTGAGCCATACTGACACAGCCAATGTCAGTATGGCTCAGCGGTAGGGCCTTGGCCTTTGATTTCAAAGGTCCTGGGTTCGATTCCCCGCTGAGGCAGTCTGACATGTAAGTCCAAAAGGCAATGGCGAAACGAATACGGATTCAGCAAGCGAAATAGCAGAATCGTCTGCTTGTTTGGGGCTCCATTCTACTGAATGGCTGACACCCGGGCCTAGTACAATTTTTACCAATTGATCATTTAATATCAATTAGCTCTCACCCACAAAGATCTCTAGACGGACTGTTTCGCCCTTGTTTGGGCTCGTCAGTAGAGAATACTTTGTGGATGAGAGCTAGGCTACGCTTGCTAAAAGGCAACGTAAATAGGTTTGCATCTGTATTTATTAAACCAATCTCGAGCCCATTGGCTTTCCGTCGCGTATAACAAGGCAAGGTTGGTGGCACAAGGCTTCATGCATAAAAAATGGGCTTGATTTTTCAGAAACTTTTTCACCAGTGATCAAGATGAAGACAATCCGCACTCTAATAGCCCTCGCTGTTGAATTGGGGTGGGAAATTCACCAAATGGACTTTACGGCGGCTTACTTAAATGTCGCACTTAAGAAGGAAATTTTTATGGAACAAGCTCCCCCCTTCATTGATAAAACTAAAGCCGATTATGTGTGCGAGCTTGGAAAAAGTTTATACGCCCTCCACCAATCCGGAAGAGAGTGGAATGAATGCCTAGACAATTTTTTGAACGATATACGCCTAAAGGAGACAATTTCTGGCCCCTGTGTTTATCACAATATGGAAGTAGGCCTAATAGCAAGAATCTATGTTTATTGCAAAGAACCAAGTGGTGTTGAAAGACTTCAAAAGCAAGATCCTAGCCAGATTTAAAGCCAGAGATTTAAGGGAAGTGAAAGAAATTCTCTTGATTAAACTGGACAAACGACCAGATGGGTCGATCTACCTTAAACAAGAGGCATATCAATGAGATTCTGAACAAATTTGGTATGTCTAATGCCAAACCAGCCTCAACACCAATGGATCTTCGAATGATGCTAAAGAAGCAAGAAGACAGTGACAGAAGGTGAAGAGATGGTATCCTATAGGGAGCCTTTTGTACTTGGCAAATGGAACCATGCCAGATCTGGCCTACGTGACGTCGTGACATCGTATTTGAGTCAATTCAATGAATACCCGACTGGACAACATTGGCAAGGTATCAAGCACGTGTTACAATACTTAAAAAAGACTCAAACTGTTGGTCTACATTATAGAAAGACTGGCCTGCCGATCACTTTTTAATCTGATTCTGATTGGGCATCGGATGCGACCGATAGAAAATCGTACAGCGGGTGTATAAGCAGACTCGCCGGAGCAGCCACATCCTGGAGAAGCCGCAAAACAGGAGGTCTTTGCCCTCTCCACCGTGGAAGCAGAGTACATAGCCATGAGCCACGCCGCCAAGGAGGTGTTGTGGATGAAAAGTTTCCTGTCTGAGCTGGACCTCGGATGTTTCCTGAAGAATGAAGTACTAGTGTTTGTGGATAACCAAGATGCTAGGTGTCTTGCAAGAAACAAGAAAACCTCCGAGAGAACAAAACACATCGACTTAAAGTGTCATTTCATCAGAGATCTGATGTCCAAAAACGTTCTCTCCTTCAAGTACATCCCTACAAATCTAAATGTGGCAGATGTTCTCACCAAAGTGCTATCAAAGAAAGGGGCAAATGGACATTTCTCGTCCGTGGGCCTGGAGTCAAACTAGTCTTGACCGTTGGACAAGTTTTAAATTTTTTTTATATAAGGACATGTGAAGAAAGAAAAAAAAA
>JAHWFP010070946.1:0-35590 GCA_023313725.1 Lithobius niger
GTTTTAGGAGTTGTAAAGCATAACATCTACAAACGCAACGTCTAAAATCAGTCTTCCAAGGACGAATATTTATAGATGTTACATGTTTAAACGTCTACTGAGTAAGTATTGTAAACAACAACGTCTCTAAGTGTTGTAACCCACAACGTCTATATGTGTTGTAAACCACAACGCCTGTATGTATTGTAAACCACAGCATCTGTAGATGTTGTAAATCGAAACGTCTATAGGAGTTGTAAATTTCTACGTGTATAGGTGTTGTAAACCACAATGTCTGTTGGTGTTGTAAACCACAATACCTACGTGTTGTAAACCACAGCATTTGTAGGTGTTGTAAACCAAAACGTCTATAACCCACAACGTGTATATGTGTTGTAAACCATGCTAGTCTAAAACACCTAGCAAGGGACTGAATTACTTCACAAATATAATTAAAAGTTCTGCTTCTAACAAAATATGTCAAGGATTACTTTTCAAGCTTTAGATATTTTGTTATAGTACAGCTATGAAAAGATTTTTCAGTGTATTGCTGAAAATACTGACGACGAAATTGTGTTTTTATACCAGTTTGGCAAAGCAAAATTATGCCTGGATTTTATTATTCAGTGGGTTTTGTTAATAATTTAATTATGCCAAACAAAAATTGTAGTCCTTTAGTTTTACAGCCAAATTGCAGCTTTAGGCTGTGACTGGATTTGCCAAAAAACATTTTTTTAATTGTATATTTAAAAACTGTAGTTAATCATTTCTGTGAAAACCGGAAATTCAGATGGTAAACACGTGGGCAAGCCGAACCTCTAACAGAAGCCTCTAATGTAGCTGTATACTAATGCGCAGTAACTCTTTGGTAGTAACTCGCAGTAACTCTATTTTGCTTCAATATCAGTAAATGTTTGCCTTCCTATTAAGTCATTTAAAACTGTTCTGACGGTAGGGGCGAATAAATAAAAAGTACCCAAGCAATCCGAAAATCACAACAAATGTACAGTTGCGTGTCAAAGTGGAAGTTTAACAAGAGTTTCTATGTATTGAAATCCCCATTTAGTCGGTGTGTTCGGACAATACAGTCAGCTTCTTGACTCATGACCCGCTTTTGCCCCGTTGGCTTGTAGGGTGACCAATCGGCTATAACTCTTCCCACCGACTTCTTTGTTCAAAATAACAAAACAAAGATTGATGACTTATGGCATAACACAAAAAGGCGTGCACTGTAGGTGTTGTAAAACGCAACATCTATCGTAGGAGTTGTAAAGCACAACGTCTACTGGAGGTGCTATAAAACACAACGTCTAGTGTAAGTGTTGTAAAACACAACGTCTACTGTAGGTGTTGTAAGACACAACGTCTACTCTCTAAAAGATGCTGTGTTCTGACGGAACACATCTGTGTGTACCGGTACAGCCAACACATTGAATTGTGTATTACCAGTACGCAGTTTGTGTAGTGGCAGTACACATGCTTTGTACGGAAGAATCTGTTCTGCCGCTACACAAAGTCTGTACTGCTAGTACACAACTTGTGTCCTGGCTGTGCTTATACACACAGATGTGTTCTGGCAGAACACAGTATTTTCAGAGAGTAATGTAGGTGTTGTAAAAGACAACGATTACTGTAGGTGTTGTAAGACACAACGTCTAATGTAGGTGTTGTAAAACACAACGTCTACTGTAGGTGTTGTAAGACACAACGTCTATTTTTACAGAAAAGATAATACTTTTTTCATCGCAATAAAATAATATTACATCATTATTAACCCCCTTTTTCTTTAATTAAAATTATATTTGTCGGCTACTTTTTGGACCCTAGGTGGTTGCATTGTGGTGTCCCAAACCTTGCAGGCACTCATCTTAACCAAAGATGGCTGCAACATTGATGGTTATCTCTTTCCCTCTTTTTGTTCTTTCCCATCTCTTTTCCTTCTTCTCATCCTCCTCACCTTTGAAGACGTCATTCCATGCCGAAAATCAATACGGCCAAATTGTCAGGTAGAGTAAAAAGTTAGAGCACTGCACAGTAATACTTGTAGCATAATGCAAGATTCCCCAACTTTACTATGGCGGCAGCGTAGGATCAAAGCCCGCATACATTCTAGTAATATCCTATATTCATTGTGTTCGCCCTCCTTCGATTCAGATGTGACTAAGGTTGGAAAGGGGGATGCAATTAATGTCTGCACTACTAATTTTCCCCACACGTAAGGGAGTGCAGCCGTAGTTTATAAAGTTAGTTAGATATCGCTGCTATTTACAGGTCTACGCAGGACCCTGGTGGTAGCTACGTCTATTAACGCCTCTGCTAATGCTTTGCGCGCGGCGTAGCACGCAGGCAAAACCATATAAGAGTTATTAGTAGACCGCAACTACCGCCTGGGCCACGTGTAGGCTTGGAAGAGGTATGTTAGGATAGCTAGTTTACTTTCTAATCTATAGTACAACAGCAGTATTTTTGACCTCGAAGGAATGGTTCCACATATAGTTGACCACATATAGTTATATGTGCTTAGGCTATATATGTATATTTGAGTAATTAAAACGTGCCTATTCACGAAATGACAAGTTGCAGCATCTAGCGCCGTCAACCATTATTTAGTTCTATGGAGCACTTGATTTCAACAAGCGAAGGAATGCGCAAAGAAATTTCACTTAAACAACAAGCTAGCCACGTGCCTCCTTGATTATTGAATGTCATGTTGGTGCGTCCACGTGCACCAGGACCAAGCGGTCAAGGTTAGCGATATCACTGTCACTGGATGGCGCCCATCTAGCGGTTTCAAAACGGTCGATATATAGACAATATTACATCCTGATGCACGTGGGCGCATCAACTTTACACTCAATAATTAAGGAAGCACGTGGCTTGTTAGTTGTGCAGAAAGAACTTTATTTGCGTGTCCTTTGCCTGTTGATAGTAAGGGCTAGACAGAACTAGAGAGCCGCAAATTCTATATGCTGCAGCTTGTCATGTGGTGGCATTCCTCCGTAAGCTTACAATCTGCATTAGCGAAATTTTGTCAAGGAACTTTAGGCACCTATGTAGGCCTAAAGTATACGAAGTAAT
Source organism: Lithobius niger (assembly GCA_023313725.1). NCBI lineage: Eukaryota > Metazoa > Arthropoda > Chilopoda > Lithobiomorpha > Lithobiidae > Lithobius > Lithobius niger. Next base: position 3,058 of record JAHWFP010070946.1, read on the forward strand.
TTTTTCCTTCGGTGCGGAGTGATCAGAAAATCCTCAATTAGACACTTCTCTCCTGCTTCTTTGTCCAGGCCTAAATTCTTCAAACCTTTCCAATGCTAGACATAGCTACCTACAAAACATAACTACTTATAGGTTAAAACTAGGTTTCTTGTTTCTATGATATTTAAAACTAAAATAATGCGTAGTGTTTATATGTGGGAGGGGGGGGGTGTAAGATAAAGTTCATACAGGGTTTTCACAGCTTCTGCATTTCATTTCGAGTAATAACAACAGAGCAGGGAAGCTGTTAATGACGCTGAAGGAATTTTTTTTCCTTTTTACACTGGCTTCGTAGAATTTGAACCTGGTTTTTAAGTCTCGTGATGCTTGGTGTTTAGGCATGGGTATGTCGTGGGCGATTTCAAGGGTGTCTGTTTAGAATTAGATCGTGAGTAAGTAAGTTTAAAGTGCGTTCCATCAAATTGTGAATTCAGCAAGTATCGGGCATGGCTACCGAAATAACACCCAAATCCCGGAGTTGGTAATAGCAAAGATTGATCTTGGGATATATGTTCGGGATACAGAATGATGCCTGACGATGAAAACGAGCATCCCCCAAAATTCCTGTGTTGAGTGTGGGCGCCATCTTGGAAAATGTAACCTTCGTCTTGGAAAATATCATGGGAGCCCTTAAACTTTTAGAATGAGCGAACCATTAAATATGGATCGACGAATTTGATAGAAATTATTCAGTAATGTATGCAAAATAACATACTTAATGTCACCAAACATTGTTATAATGGAAGTTAGTAAAAAAAAACAAAAAACTATGATGGTTGCCGAAATAGTACCCAAAAGAGATCTTTTGCTTGTAACTTTTAAACCGCTGCTCCGATTAAAAAGAAATAGATAAAAAAAAATGTGCAGAATTAAATTTTCTTAAGTTAAGGTCCTAATTATATTTAAAGTTAACCATTTTGACCGAAATTCGTCTTTCAGAGTATTAACGGTATAATTGCTAGTAGTGTGGTTTTTAAAGTAAGCTATACAAATGTGCAAACGAATGTATAATTAGCATCAGATGACAGGTGGGGAGAAAGGATTTCTAACAGACGTAATGTACATGTTTTACCTTAATTAGGGGCAGTGCTGCTGTTTGTGTATGCAGTAGCAGCGAATTTTCTCTTTGTACTGTGAATTTGCATTTTTTTCTTTCTGGGTTTATAATTTGAACCCTCAACAAAAGTAATAAATGAACCCAGCATAAGTGACAGTTCAGAGACGAACCTATAAGCCTTGCTTTTCCTGGAGTCGCGGGTATATTAATGTAATGACTTTGGAGAAGGCATACTACTGGCGACAATGTGTTCTTCTGATGAACTGAAGTAAAAGTGAAACCGCTAGCCAGAGAGGAAAAGATTGCGGCGGTGGAAAATGAGGAATCGGGTGGGTTGGAGTGTCATAATTACTAAACAAACGACGATGTGCACTATAGTTAACTAACTCAGGAATTTGGGAGAAATCTAATAAACTAAATGATGTGATTGGTATCAGCGAGTGATATCTGCCATCTACATCATTAAAAACGTACTAGCTGGAGTCCCTCGCTTCGCTCGCTAATTCCGCGTCGTCTCGCTACGCTCGTGGAGCTTTCATTCTGCAACTCTTGTGCAGCTGAACAAACTATGATGTCATGAACAAACATCAAGACGGTTAAAAAAAAACTTTTACGTTATTTTTTCAGGTACTTTCGCGTACTTGAGGGTGATAATATCAAGTTACAGCGATGAAAATAGGCCTATACTGAGCACAATTTAATTATCTTTCGTTTGGTCCTACTCCCATGTTTGTAGGTGCTTTGGTTCTAGAGGAGTAGAGGTACAAACACACAAACAAACATACAAACACACACGCACATCGCACGTCCTTAATGATGTAGATGACAAGCGTGCGTGTGTGTTTGTACCTCTACTCCTCTTGAACCAAGGCATCTACAAAGATGGGAGTAGGACCAAATGAAAGATAATTAAATTGCGCTCACTTAGGCCTATTTTTATCGCTGTAACTTGATATTATGACCTCAAATATACGCGAAAAACCTGCAAAAATAACGTCAAAGTTTTTTTTGCCCTCATGATGTTTGTTCATGACGTGATAGTTTTTTCAAGGAAACCTCCTCGAGCGAAGCGAGCGATGTGACTAGTTTTTATTAACGAGCTTCAGAAATGGAGGATATGCACATGGAACAGGGCTTGAGGCATTTTTAGCTAAAATTTCGTTGCCCATTGATAAGCTCACTATTTCCTTAAAAATATGTTCACAAGCAAAACTCTATCTTCATAAATTGAAGTTATGGGGACGAACTGTCAAGGCATGGAGGACCAACTTAGTAATTCATCACTTGTATGTATTGGTGCTGTAAATAATATGAACGTTTCATTAAGTGTATGCTGTTTTTTTCCTTTACAGGAACGAAGTTTCTATGTAGTGAGCTAATAGCTCCTATACGAAATGAAAATGGAGAGATTTGCATGTACATAGTCAACTTCGAAGATGTGACGGAAGCTCCATTTAAAGAGGATGAAGCTGCTACAACAATCCCTAATCACAAATGCAGTAAGTTTACTAAGATAAACTTATATATACTGGTTCTTTGTAGAAGTATGTAATGTATGCTTTTCAGAAACCACTGGTAATGAGAAAGAATTATCTGTGCAACACATAGTGCAAATGTGTAATTCAGCACAGTACGTACGACACTCTTGGTGCACATACATTGCCTGCAATGCGTAACACACAGTAGAAATTGACCAGAATCCCAAAAAGTGTTTAAAACAGACTTTTATTTTAATAGATGTATTGCGCGAGTAGATGTTACTCAAAAAATAAGCCTGGTATACACCTCCGGAGAAACTACCCTTTTAACTTAACCTCTATAAAGGACTGTATGGATTAAAAACAACATCTACTTGATGGGGCAAAAACTAGGTCCCTCAGCACACCATGAGCTTTGGGACGAACTGCCAAGGCCGGGAGCGATCAACAGCAGCTCAGTGGTCAGCGTCCTCGTCTCTAAACCAAGCGAATGCCGGATTGAATCCAGAAACCAACCTAACTGTAAAAAAAGGTCATGAAGTTCATGTGTCCATAAAAGGGTTAATATTGTAAGTTTGTTAAATTATTGGTAAATGGGATATCTACCAATTTTCTTTTTGTGGGTACAAAATTTGAAAGCAAACACCTGTCGTCTAATATCTTGACGCCGAAGAATATTAACTGGTCAAAATAGTGTACACCAGATTACTTGCAATTACTAAAGATTACCATGGATTACTAAGAGCACTTCGGAAATCTTTGGATTACTTCGAGTTGCCATTGGCTTACTTGTTAATGTTAACACGGAATACGAAGAATAACTCTGAAAACCACGGATTGTCTTGAATTACGACGCAATGCTTCCAGTAAACATTAAACAACAACATTTCCTTTATCGGAGTGGATTATCTGGGATTACCTCAGAGTATATGTATAAGTTTGGATTACTAAAACTATGGGATTATAGATTGTGATATTCACTCATGCTAGAGTTTAACATTACTGATATCTTATTTCTACAGAAGGAAATTTAGATCAACCATAAGCAAGCATAGTTCCACTGATTCTCGTGTTAACAACATGACGTTTATTAATGACCTACGTTCGTAGGTCATATGGCTAACACAATGAACTATTTATCCAAGTTTATAGTTACATCGGCTGTAAGTTACTGTAGAGAACCACACAACATACATTTCTTAATACCGTGGGAAGAAATATGAGTGGCTTACGTATAAGAAATAGAAAACATATAAGAAATAGCCTTTTTGGCCAGTACAAGATGTACATTTACAATTCTACTGTATTCGACCAACACACCGGTTAAAAGAAGTAAGTGACAGTGGCGGGCCAAAACTGTTCAGCGGTGCAGGGCACACCTCTACACCACCCAATACTGAGGCCCCAGTGTACATCGCTCCAAGCTGATGCCGCCATCTTTGGGGTTTAAACTACAAGACGCTTGACTGCCTATTTAATATTTGTGGGTTTCAGAAGCAGACTGGTTTATCTGGAAGATGGGAAGTTTCCAAAGAGCTGCTTGGTTTTACTTTGCCTGTGCCGGTAACAATCCATGTTTAAAAAACAATTGCATAGCACTGGTACACGTGTCTGGGTGACAGCTTTTGCTCCCCATTCTTATTATGTTATGGTCTTTTAACCCTCTTCAATCAGTTTGGCAATGACACAAGAAGGGTGAGGGGATGAAGACCAAAGGAATGTGTCATAATGATAAATAAATTTCTTGAGCATATGTGAAAAAAACTACCCTCCAGAATCCAGATACAGCATTGATTAGGGCCAGGAATGGGATGAATGGTTTCACAGGGTTAATCAATTGCGCTTTCTGAATAGCATCTGCAGTTCTACACATCCCAATACATTAATTTTAAATAACGGTTGCTATATATACAAATGTTGGGTTGTATGAATTTTAACGTAATTTTTACTGGACTGACACTCATGTTCATTGTAATATGTTAATTTATCACCAAATTTATGCTGAAAAAGCCTGTGTGATATAATGCTCCCTACAGAGCAAAATGACGTTAACAGAAAGTTCTCAAACCTACATGTGGTGGAGTTCAGCATTGAAGTGATGTGCCATATCACCTTCTTACATGCTCCATAACACTTTATTACCGACAAACGTCCGGAGGTCTATACTAAACTTTAAAAGTCTCCGTCTGTTTGTCTGTCTATCTGACTGTCAAGACGGTTTGAAGTCCAGGCGATAGAGCCATTACATACATGATAACTACTTTACAAATTCCATGTGCCCGTTCAGCACCATTCAATACCATGTAAAGCCTTGAGCGCATACCCAGTTTGATCCTGATCTGTTAAGCAGTTTGCGCAAACCACATATCAAATCAGGATCAAATTGGGTATGCACTCAGGGCTTTACATGGTTTTTGAGTGTTGATGAACAGAAACATGACATTCGTAATGTTGCTATCGTGCACGTAATGGCTCTATCCATGCCAAGTCGCAACCATGCAATAGCTACGGCATACGTCTCAGTTTCAATTGTAGTATTCAGTTTTGATTACACGACACTGATGAACTGTGTGACAAAACTACTTTTAAAAGTATCTAGACACAATAACGACACAAAGTCAAGAATAAATAGCTATTGAAACCATTTGGAGGACGCTAATATGTAAATTTCGTTTTGTATTCATTACCATATGTCTGAACCGGCAATGTACAAAATGACTGCCGTCTTGCTTCTCTGCTTGTATGACTGGAAGTGGTGCTGGCAGGCCATGAATTTGCTTGCACTAAGGCTAAGACGATTTCATTATTATCTTCTAACAACTGGCGAAAGCTATAGTATATCGAACGCAAACCCAGGCTTGTTTTTGTGCTTCACTTAGTACGCCTAAATTTAGTTTTGTCCTAAGTTGAATGTTTATAAAAAAAAATGGTTAAAAATACATATGAGCTCCGGTCATTGTATGAAGGAAGCTAATGTTTGATTTACCTGCGACGAAATGATGTCACACACTGCCCTTCGATCATTACGCGACTGAAGCTGAATATATTCCTCGTTCAATATATATCATGCGGGAAATGACGCATATTGAAGTATTGGTCATGACCTGTTCGTACTCGCGTGAAGCTAAAATAACCTGCAACATGATGCAGTTGCAGGGGGCGTGGTATGTAGTTTGTAAAGTTGGCCGTTAGTATGGACTGTTTTCTACTGCTTTATGTTCTGTTTTGAAACAGCGTTTTGCTGTTTAAGTTCTGTGGTTGAGTTAATACACTGTGTTTCGTGTTAGTCAGTTACGATTGGTTTCATTACATAATGAGGCATTAAATTATTAACTCACTAGGTTTGGTCTGGGAAAGTTCAAACTTGAGCTGGTTATTCATTTTGGCTTAAGGTCCAACGAATTAATTTAAAATAAAAATACCAGGGTAATCTTGAAAGAAGGTCAGGTTATTAAAAAACAGTTTATTTTTAATGTCCATGGTTCCAACTTTGTTAGTATTAGATTTAGTTGAGAAAAAGTTCACCGCAGGGATGCCAGTTGACAGCAACTAAGAAAATGTAAATGTCAGCAGTTAGAATGGTTACTATTAAGTTAAAGGCTGGTTGCCACCAAATGAGCATTGCAGCATCCAGGCCTATGGAGTTTTCCCTCGCAGGAAGCAAAGGAGTGCATAAAGCAAAACTTTCATACGCAACAAACAAGCCACGTGACTCCTTAATTATTGAGTATAAATTTGCTACGCCCTCGTGCACCTGGAAACAAGCTATAAACATTAACGATACTGATGTCACTAGATGGTGCCAGGGAATTTTCTTTATATTTTTCCGTGGCGCCATCTAGTGACATCAGTATCGTTAATCCTTATAGCTTGCTCCCAGGTGCACGAGGGCGTATCAAATTTTTACTCAATAATTAAGAAGTCACGTGACTTCTTTGTTCCGTTTAAAAGTTTTGCTTAATGCACTCCTTTGCTTCCTGTGAGAGAAAACTCGATAGACCTAGATGCTGCAATGCTAATTTGGTGGTAATCAGCCTTTAAGTACATCTAAAAAGATGGAGCCGAATTTAATTCAAGGGTAACAACGCTGAAGTTGCAGAGTTGAGTTGAAGGACAATAATAAACATTTCCTCATTTCCTATTAACATTTAATACTGCTGCTCTGACCCAGTATGTTACAGAAACAGCCCATTTGGCAAAATGTTTGTACTGCAAAATTGCACAAACTCGAGAAGGAATTTTAGTTAGATTGGTTCTCGTGCCAAGACAGCTTGGTCACCAAAATCGGTTGGTGTACATATCCGAGGAAGCTGTCAGACTGATTCGAATGTAAGGAATGGGCCATTTTTGATTTTGAATGTACTGGCCACGATTTAAAAGAGCTGGATGATGATGTGACCCACCAAACACCATAGTATATTGAATCTGAGTTTGTTACCCCTCTCTCATTCCTACAGAACTTTACGACTTCCGGAAATTACCTATAACGGCAGTGCAAATAATTTTAATTCCAAGACGTTATTTTCATTGTTCGTTATCATAATTATATTCCATGAAATCAAGTTTAACTTAATGGCAAGGACACATGTATTTCGTCAGGACAAAATCTTGTTGGAAGTGATTCAAGCCATGTTTTTTGTTTTTGTTTTAAAACCTTCCGAGAAAGCAACACTGACGCAACTTTAAGAATATTCGTGTGTTTCAAACTTTTTATTAATAATTAAACACCTATTCAATGAAGAAACAAGTTTTCACTATGTTCAGCAGCAAGTGCTAGTGAAATTAATGATCAGAAATTAACATTTTAAAGTTGGGGATACCAAGTGAAAACCTGGATGTTAAGATAGTGTCCATACGTCTTTCTGCGACCATGTTTCACGGTTCAAACTCCAATCGCTATCAAACTCAAATCTAGTAGTTGTGTGGGATATTAAAGTAAGCCATCCAGTTCCAACTCTTTCAGGAGCTACAAATTGCATTGGCGTCAGGTATTAACGAGTGTATGATTCTGAAGTACCATGTGATCTTTCCGTGAGCATATCTTTTGGAATTATGAATCATACAAATTAAGAAGGTTTTTGCCAGGGTAAATAACTGGTAATAAGAGTTACACATATTGTTACCTTTAACCAAAATTTAACATTGCAACTGTCAGAATTCTTGTGGCAAAAGTCGTGTTCGCCATAGAATAGAAGAAAGCTGCAGGATGCAGAAGCTAGCATTCTTATTTTACACCGAATTCTACCTAGGAAGGGTGAAGAATCGAGAAACAGATTGGGTTGAAGTCATCCATACATCCGCTTACGACTTTAGCGATGAATATTAATTTGGATGGGTAGGGGGGAACGAAGGGACTTTTATTTTGTCATCTGAACCTTTAGATTGTCAAACCATTTTTGACAACTGTCGTGGCCAGTCAAGCAAGTATATGGAAGGTGCCTGGCAAAGTCAGTTAGGGGGTCTGGAAGAGCATAAGCTTCCCCAGTGGAATCTGCACCAGATGAAGCGTTTTATACTGCTTTAGTTTCCTTTACTGATTTTCTATTCTTTTTTTTGTTTTTTTTACTGTTGCTAAACAACGTGTTGAAAACATCAACATATTGTTAAGCAAATGTAAAAAGAAAATAAACAGCAAACTCGGTCTTCAGCTTTGCCTACCGTGCCAATTTGCATTTAGTTAATTGATATCTCGACTTCTAACATAGAAAACTTGGTAAGGATCCTTAAAAAATTTGCTTTGGACAGATTTTGTTTTAAATTTTGGCACTCACCGAAAGACTACTAAATGGCCAACTCAGTTCTTCCTTTTCTTAACTGCTAGCTGGAATCCATGCTGCGCTCAGCGGGCTGAACAGGTATAGGGTATGGTGTTTTAATGCGCCTTCCTCCCGTCACCCTCATCCGTTACTTTTAATACTTTTAACCTATCTAATAATGCATTACCAAGCCAGTGGCACCTTGCCAAAATTGCAGGTAGAAAACAGCCTTGGGATCACAGCTTATGTAGTCCCTTTGCAGTGCTGCCATCTGATGGTGAACAGTTTTTTTGTTGGTGCATTGCGGTCGGCAGCCACGGCCAGTTGTCTGTTTTTATCTTGACCCACACCTCCCACCCAATGGCCTCCAATGGTCAGTCACTCAGTCTCAGACATATGCTTACGTGCTACGTACTGTGTACCTTTGCTCCCTGCAACAGCTGCATGCAGCTGCAGTAAATGTTGGCTTCACTGCTGTCTTGGAAGGACTGAGCTAAAGTGACTGCTCCGTTGCGTCCTGCTACTTTTCACCTAAGCTAATCTAACGTAACCTTACCAGTAATGCACCAACATCATCCAAACCTAAAATAAATAAAGAAAACGTAAGAAATCAAACCGTGAATTTCATAGTTTAATCGCATAGTGTACAAGCAGAACAGTTGCGTTTATTCAGTTCATCCGCTGTCTTTTACTGGCAGAGGTGCATTTAGTAACACCAAACATTTTTCTCAAATGGTGGGCTGCTGCGTTATGTACATAGAGTATGTTCATGGTTAACTGATGAACCTAATCTTTGTTCATCGGTTAAGCAAGCCACTACTCCATCTACGTCATGCAGCATCCTACCATTTGCGAAAAATGTTCGTTGGTTCGCTGGTGTTGCTAAACGCACAACTCCCGGTAGACACTAATACGTAAAACAGCAGTGAAATCAACATTTCCACTTGCGGTATTTTTCCGGCTATGATTGTAATTTCGTATTGTGTTATTATAAAATGCATTACAAATATGTTGGTTTCTTGTTAAAATATAAACGACGTAATGACTTGTTTTACTTTTCACTCTAGCTAAATTATAAGATTACCTATTTTCATAACATGTCTTATATTTAATAAATTTGCGTAAGTTTTTTTCAAAACGTAATGATTTGGAAGTTATTTAAGTAGGAATTAATAAGTTCCTAATATGTAGTTAGAGGGGAAACAAAAATCATTCCTTTACATGCATTAACACTGAACAAGCGGAGGAAAATTAACCATCTGTTTTCAGTCTTTTGGAGGTTTAAAGCTATCATTTCGTTAGTTTGGCAATAACCAAGTTGTTGCAAATGTGAATTATAGCCAAGACAAAGCATAATATCAAATGGGATGACACAACTGCCCTCCTCGTTTCCAACTACCACAGAGACGCACACTTCAGGGCAATAGAGGCAATCTTCATCAGGCACTTCGAGAAAAACAAATCGCCCCTCATGAACATTCAACCCTCAACTTATCCACAAATCGATCAGCTAGTTCGCCCTGAACTCGCACAACAACTTAGTGTAAATTGGAGTAGCCACGACTTGTCGGATCCAGATCACACTGTGAGAAGTCAGTGGTCATCAGCGCCAACTTCAAAATCCACCAAATCAATTAGCAACCAAAATCGTAATGTAGCGTCGAAATTACAAAACTCGTAAGTGACCCCATAAGTGAACGACTCAACGAAACCATCAGTTTGAAAGTTTGTCGAAAATTCGAAATCACTTTAGTTCTGAGATTGTTGAAACCCAAAACCAAACTTGTTAAAGTTTCCCGCCAATCTTTTCCGCCTTGTGAAGTCGTGATATCAAACGCCAATCACGTTCGCCAAGCGTTTTTGTTGGCTTTCGTTACATTTTGAGGACAGCAGTCACCTGAGGTACGGTAATATGATTAGTATTTATTATTAGTATTCCAGTATCTCCTTCGCAAGGATTTATTTAATGATCAGTTTGGCATTTTTGTATAATAACAATGTTTAAAATGTTCAGTTTGGCATTGTTGTATAATAACAATATTTAAAACAATGTAAAACAATCAATTTGGTTGTCCGTAACACCTGAACCATTTGACCAGTTAGAAGAGGCCAAAAATAAAGAACACATCTCCAGAGCAATACCTGTAAAATGAGCTAAGAACCAACTTTATTCACCGCATGGAAGGATTTAATTTCGTGAAACAAAAATGGCGTTACCAGTAGCCAGTAACTAGTAACCAGCAAATTAGGCAAATATCAACGTTATTTACGTAGTTTTTCCAACAAGAAAACATTAATAGTGACTTTTATGTTGTCAGGCGACCAAAGACTCCGATGAAACAAGTTTCAGTCTTTTCTGTCGTATTGTTATTTATTCTCAGGTGAAAACAGTCAAACTACCTTAGCTGTAAAGCCACAACGTGTCTAGTGATAGTCATGCTCATATATATAATTTATCTGGATTTATCGTTTATCTTGGTGGGCGACATACTAGCGTGTGTCTTGATAGCGTGTTGTCAACTGTGTTTGCATCACATCATGGAAGTTTTTTTTTTAAAGTAAACATCCCCATCTTTTATTTGTTTGGCTGATTTCAAAGGATTTGCCAATTGATTTCGTTAACTACATGCTGCAGGAAAGCAAAGTGGATAGTTGGAAGTTTTTTAAAGGTAAACTATCCATTTTCATTCTATGTCTTTTTTATATATCATGTCTGAGGATCATGCACACCTTATGCTGAATACTTCCTTACACCACTATTCACGACTAAACGAAGAAAGAAACATTTCACAGAAAGAAACAATAAACAGCGAATGTTCAAATTGCATAACAGTGGAATTTAGCTGGAAGTATTAATTTAGTTAATTTAGTTGATTTAGTTTATTTAGTTAATTTAGTTAATTTAGTTGATACTATTGCTGCCGGGGCGGTGACATAGCTCAATTTAAATCTATATAGCCAAGATCATAGTTTTGTTTGTTTATCCTCGATAATCTTTATTCTATTGAAATCCGTATTGGTAATCTCGGAGGCTTGGGAGGATGGGTGACTGGTAACGGTGGTGCAGTAGTGGCGCCAGCCAATTCCAGATAGGGGGGGGGGGGCAATGATTCCCCGATAGGGGGGCAAAGAAAACGAACATTTTTTGTTTATATTTGTACTCCTTTAGCAGGGGCCCGGCGAAACCAGCTAGGGGGTGTGGGGGAGCGCTGTAAGGTCCCCCAGTGGGGTCCGGGGCTCCCCCGGAAGATGAAGCATTTTATGCTATTTGTGGGCCTATTTTGGGCTTTCCGAGACACGTTTGCACCACATTGTTAAGCAAATGTCGGATGTTTTTCGTAAACATTATTTAGCATGAGAGGTCATAAAAACCGAATTGTGACCAAAATTCTGGGTTTTTTTTACACATTTTATTTACAAATTAAATTAACCGATGAATTAAATTTTTTTAAATATTATTAAATTAACGTTAACTACCACTGAATAATTTAGGTTTGAAAAATATTTAACCATAGCAAGAACACACAGTTGGCCGTCATTCGTGTTGTGCGTTGGGCTTTTAAAATAGGGCCTTCTCCTTTTAGAAATAACTGGTAAGACATTGGCAACCCAAACGTGTCTCATAACTAAGATGCCTGTCAAATCATGGCGTTGACGGTCTAACGCAGCAAATCAATGTTCAGTTTAGCCACTTACTGTACACGATTTTCGCTCAGTTCATTGGTATCACGAATTCAAATGACGAAAACTTAACTAGAATCCTTAACAACTTTTGTTTTGTACATATTTAGTTAACATTTCTGCATTAACTAAGACAGCTCTTAAATATGGAGGTGATGAGGACTACTCAAGCAAAACAAAAAAACTCTATTATTAGCTTTTCCTTCACACATTTCTACGAATTTTATGTCGTCGTGTGGATTCAGTCTTCCGGCTGTTCCCCAATGACAATCTCGGTTACTCCCCGACAGGGGGGGCAAGGCTTCGATGGTGTTTAATTTGTAAGGATCTTCAACAATAATTGGAAGATGTAGTAACCTGCCCAGTATTTTCATGTAAATGAGAAATCACAACAGTGTTCTATAAACCCGGCCATATGCAGAGGCTGCACTAGTGTACACAATTAAATTTACACACGGGTGTAATACGGGTTTCGTCTATTGCCGACGACAGTGGGAGTCTCGAGAATCCTTATTCTATTGAAGTCAGCCGTGGGAATCTCGATAATCTCGAGAGTGGACAGTGAGGGATGAACAGAAACGAATATTACGCATCATTAATCCATAAATTTAATGGCGGTATGTTGTGTCCAGGATGGTTCAGTGTTGGAGGAGAGTCGGCCATTTTTCTGAGGAGTAGCTGGGATAGGAAAGAATACTATAAGGCATTACGATCTAAAATCAAAAGACGAGGTTCATGGGAATATGTCTTCTTTGTTACCGTGACCATTTGTAGCAGTTGATGGAGAATGAAGATGATGCAAAATGTAGGTTGTGTTTCTGGAGGGGTTGGGGGCTTTCGTTGAGTTAAGAAAGGCGTTGTAAAAGTCATCCACCGAGTTCAGAGGGTTTATACTAGCATACGCAAGGGATTGAGGAGAGGAGGAGCACAAGAGGCACGTGCCCCCTACCCCCTGGTGCCCTGTAGTGCCCTCTGATGCCACCTGAATGAATTTCTTAGTGTGAAATAAGCGGGATCTGGACGAAGCTGCCCAAAATGAGAGAAAAAAAAAGCTCTAAAAAAGGCGTTCGAAAATTTGGACAAATTGGTGTGTCAGTTCTTATTCATGGTTCAGAATGGTGCCCCTTTATGCACTGTGCCCCTCCACACACAAAATGACATTTTATGTAAGAAAAGCTTGAATTTGGAATATAATTGAAAGCGTTCGTGAAGCAGTGTTTATTAATATCTGCAAAACCAGGTTATTTAACGGCAATGTTATCCTGGTGTGGATGTCCCTATGGAATGAATGTGGCAGCTATTTTCGTTGTGAACTTCATTGTTTGCTGTTCTCCTTTTCCTGATTTTTTGTTCACATTGTATCTTAGTTTGATTTTTTGTTTACTTGTACTAATGTTTTTTTTTCTTTTTTGGCCTAATTCTCCCCATCCACTTTTCAGTATATCTGTTGCTTTATTTTGGTTGCTTTCCCTCCCACTTTTTTTTGCTCCTCTTTTTTCTTAATTAACAAAATGGTTTTTGTTAGAAACATGAGTAAAGTGCCAAAAGAAAAAAAGACTTAAATTGACCTGCTTTTGGTATATTTTCATCACGGTAACCTTTATTTTTGACCTTCAGATATGCGGACGAAGGGTCGTTTTTAATGTGAAAGTTTGATCGGCCCATGCAAAACGTTACCCTCTCCCGGTAACTTGTATACTGACAGTACTCATATCTAAAACTAAAACTGGTAAAAGGGACCGCCAAGTTCCGAATGGTTCGGCCCTTCAAAGGAGTGATATCAACGCACCAAAACATTCGCCAAGTTAATCGCACCGCTTAATAATTCGGAGGTTAAATGAAAACTAGAACAATGCTACTTTCGGTAGCAATTAACGTCCAAAGTATTATTCGGTGCGATTAAGTTGGCGAATGTTTTACTGTGTTCATATCACTCCTTTGAAGGGCCGAACCATTCGGAACTAGGCGGCCCCTTTTACCATTTTTTGTTTTTTGATATGATATCACACCTTTTTTTTAAATTGTGTATTAGACTCAACTCCACTACCGTGCAGATTTGTAATAAAGTGCCACGTCAACAAGAAATTGGTTTTCAACACTTTGCTACTACCTTTTGCCTATAATCCCCGAACCATTCTCAACTTAGTCACCTCTTTATAGGTTTTTGGTTTGGTTTTAATTTTGTTGTAATTTGTTTTTTTTTTAGTTTTGGTGTGTTGATATCACTCCTTTGAAGGGCCGAACCACTCAACATGGTGATCTCTTTACCAGTCTTCGGATTTGTTTATTTTGCTTTGTTTTTACAGTTGGTTTATTTTTCGTGAATTGGACGTGAATACAATTTCTTTGTAACGTTGTTTAGATTTATCGTGATACGCTAGTGTGTGTCTAGGCACGCATGTCAGGTATACACGTTGTCATTGTCCGAACTTTGGCTGTCCAATGAGACACGATGCCGACAATACTAACAATGGTTACAACAATATTTTTGTACTTACGCGCCCTCCCACGCCATCTTCGTTACGCCCCCTCCCACGTCATCCTCGTTACGGCCCCTCCCACACCATCCTCGTTACGTCCCCTCCCATGCCCCCTCCCACGCCATCTTCGTTACGCCCTCCCACGTCATCCTCGTTACGCCCCCCTCCCACGCCATCCTCGTTACGCCCCCTCCCACAACATCCTCGTTACTCTCCCAGGCTCCAAACCACAAAAGGTACGCAGTTCGTATTGTAGGGCACCCATTCGTCCAATTTCATAGCTGGAAGCCTTCCCGTTATTTCGGTATCGATGAATAATCACCCTATGGGATTTAACATGGGGATGAGCGGACTAGCTAGTAGCTAGCTTAGCATGACCGTCTCTTGTGCCAGAGGTCCCGGGTTCGAGTCCGGCCTCAGCCACCCCTGGAAATTAGAGAAGGGCCCTGTGATGTCTCGTGCTCATGTCGATTGTGGCATGTAAAAGATCCTAGGAGTTTTCGATGGGATTTAGCTAGCTAAATTGTCCCTCTCTCCTTCTGGCGCCATGGCTAACACTGGATGTGCGTCAAACAACAACAGTAGCTAGCTTAGCTAGCTAGCTAGTAACTAGTAACACATTTTCAACGTTATTGAGGGTCAGATTTTGCAATGAAAGCAGCTTAGCTAGCATTCCTACACGAGTTAATTTTTGTCGGGTGGGTCATTGCCCTTGATTTCAACACAATTTAAGCTTTTGTACCGCATTAATATTTTTATCCAAGTACCTGAAATGTGCCCAACTCTTCTTCAGGATATTAGACACTGAAGCTATGGCGTCGCGCTACAATGGTTTACAACCTCGATAATTGAATTGATGTGATGTTTGTTGCCTAACTTGGCGCGATGCACCAGCGTGTGTCTAGATCCTGACAGCAAGTACATCGGTTTTGTGATGCTTTGCACAAAAATTAACTATATGGACCAATGCCATTAGTGCGACCTAAATGAACGAAATGGCTGGCTTGTACATTACTTCTAAATTAATTCCTAAATTATTGTGTTACAAGAAATTTACCTTGTTATCTCCTTACCTTATTAATTGTGCATGTATTTGGGGAAACTAATGCTTCACAAGAAGAAAACAAATTAAAAGCTTTCGGCAGCAAAAAATTTTAAGACAACCCACCAACAGTCTTTCCTCCACATGAAAAGAGTCTACAACAAGCTATGGAGAAGGGTGAATATTTATAGTGGCATTGAAAATAGAAATAACGTAGCTGCTTGTATCAGTGTTTGAGTTGCCTGTAAATAGAAAACCTCAGTCGAGCTGCCAAAAATGTACGTAGATTATTTGCTCAATGCACTACCTGTGATACAAAACAAAGTTCAGAAGTAGGCACATGGCAGTATGTTTTGTACTCTGGAATGACGAAGTAATTGACTTGGCAAGCCGCACTTTATGATAATTTGATCGATTATAAGACATCGTCAGTATAGCTTAGCGGTAGGACTTTGGCCTTTGTCTCCAAGATCGAGGGGTCAACTCCTGCTCAGCATTCTGACTTAAGTCCAAAAGGCAACGGAAATAGGTTTGGGTCTGTATGGATTTAGTACTAGTGTTGTCATTGATTGAAAGTAGCAGGAGCAGCCAGTAAGGTATTCCAAGGAATATAACCGAAGGTATTAAATCTTCCTTGTTTATAGTTTACTCTCTAACGTAAACAGAGTGAGCTTTAATCTATTATCTCTGAAAATGTATATAGCAGGCATCTGCTTTTTCGTCAATAAACAGCCATCTTCAGGCCGGAAACAAAATTACAGCCACTTCTTATCAAACCTTATATTTAGATATACGTAGGTAATGCAGGAGTAAGAAAAATACTGGTAAATTGTTTCTAAGTTTTTTCGTGCTTTATCCATTTTTCCAAACTTTGAAACAATGAAAATTATGATTTTAAAACTTTTTTTTTTTTGAAAATTCAGTCCTAATATTGGGTGTAGAGTAACAACTAATCCGTGAGCTGAATAATAATAAAGTCAAAAGAAGAAACTAAAATAAAAACGAAACGCATATAAAATTGAAAAGTTATGTAAATAAAACATGAGTTATTGAAAAAATTGCTAATAGAAGCCAACAAGGCTACTGAAGTATCAAGCTTGTGTTTTGGTAGGAAGACAATTCCACACACATGTCTTTTTTCTCTGTTTTTTTTTTTCCTGCAGTAAGCAGTTCTAATCTTTTTTGTCCAAAGACATGCCCGGTTTTGTTTTTGCCTAAGAATGTTTATCATTACCAACGGTAGTCTTTTTTGTGCAAATTTGTGATATCCGACTTGCCCTACTACACATTTCTTGCCTTTTCTCCGAGGTAGATTTCCTATAATCATTGCATCACAATTTGAATTTGTGCATTCCACCTTTGCATTGTATTTTACCAGTAATGTTTTGCAGTGTTAACCAGTCAATTTAGCTTTAGCCCCAGAGACGCCAGATTATCCTTTTTTGTTGGTTGTTTCCCCTTCTTTTTCTTCCGCAAACCGTCCATGCTTTGTTACAACAAATGTAAATTATAGTAGACAGTCTACAAACTGTCTACAAATGTCTAATTATGGGCTGGTAAGAAGTAACTGTAATTATGATGATCATTTTTAGGCTGAAGTTGGATATTTTATCTCTGAAAAAAACCTTTACCTAAAATAAACAATACACAATAATCATAACCAGGAGCAAAATGATATACCACGTCCGTAGGGTTTATTACACTCCTGTCATAACATAATAGGTTTTTCACAGCATAATTCACTCGATTGGGAAGTATTAACCCTTTTGGATTGGAATGAATTTCAAAGCTTTGTTTTTAAAGATGCATGGAACTTAAGTTAGTCATGGGATTCTATCTGATATCTTCTTGGTATCATGCCGATTATTAAAACCACTTTGTTATGCTTTCTCTCATCTTTTGGGCTGAGGCTGGTCCTTCACAGTTCTTGGGTTGCAGATAGATTTTTTTCCCCATTTTCATCTTGGAGCATAAAAGGCGGCTACATTTACCAACCTTGCTTGAAGTCTTGTTTCACTCCATGGTTATTTGTCGTGCTGCGGTTGCAGAATCCCTCTATGTTTCGTGAAGCTCTGTTATCGGTCCCGGTATTGATTCAGTATTTATCAATGATCCATCTCTCTGTTGCGTTATAGTTATTGTTTAATATTTGATGACAAGCTTAAACCCTCTGGGGTTTTTCGTACAGCTTGAGATCACTTCTTCAGTATCTTTAAAATTGAATTTTCATTGGCTCACGATAACGAAATTAATTTTAATGTTTCAGAGAGCACTGTACTTCATACTGGATTATTAAAAGCCAACATGAAGTACGCTGTTCTCTCTACAAGCTATACCAAATAAAGAAGCTTTTATTTTAGAGACCGTGGCATTTTAGTTTGAAGGCATTTCGACAGCTGACTTCATTTATACATCCTTCAAATTTCTTAATTTCGTTTTAGTTGCTGCATACTTCAGTTTTTATTTGTTTCCGTGTTGAGTACTATAAACTTAGATGCCTTATTACATAAAACAAAAACGTAAAATCGCTTGTACCTTGGTAGGGAACACTTCATGATAAAAGCATTTAAACACTGCACTCACCCACACGACGTGTAAGGTTAGAGCAATATATTC
Organism: Lithobius niger; assembly: GCA_023313725.1. Classification (NCBI taxonomy): domain Eukaryota; kingdom Metazoa; phylum Arthropoda; class Chilopoda; order Lithobiomorpha; family Lithobiidae; genus Lithobius; species Lithobius niger. The sequence continues at coordinate 21,207 of JAHWFP010070946.1, forward strand.
ACTTGGAATGAAAACGAGCCATGCTGATTTCTTCAAAAGACAAAAGTGTATAATTTATGGGACACTTTTTAGTCTTCTGCACAGCCGTACCGGCTGAGAAGACTATTACAACGACTTTGTCCGTCCGTCCATCCGTCCGTCGCTTTTTTCAACTTCGCAACGGTACCAGAAATTGACGACCACTGTTTACAACGTTCGATTCAGTGTCAAAAGTTAGTTAATAACATGGCAAATTAAAACATCGTTGCCTCCTTATAGCTAATAGACTTCTTTGACGTAACTAAATTAAATAATAACATTTCATCGTCGAATTGAAATCCTAAAGATTTGTGTTAACGCAGCCGTAAATACAAAAACATTTTAGCTTCGTTTAAAAGAGTCTTATCGCATTGTTGCATGAATGAATAGGCTTACGATCGAACCAAATTCTCCATTAGGCCTATAATCTGCTTCTTACGAAACTAAAACTGCCGTTTAAAAAATTAGGCTTAAAAAATGAAAATTAGGTCTGAAATCACGTTACCATGGCAACGTCAATAGTTGCTACGAGTCGCTGCTGCAGCGTTTCTCCTGTCCCTTCCCTACTTCCACTGATCTATATAGGCTACGTTGCACATTACGTTGTAACACTGTAACTGTGTGCGCGGAGGCATACCGTGTTGCAAAAATGAATAGGCTTGCTCCAAATCCAAATCCAAATCTCTGTTAGTTGCTACTTACGAAATTAAAGTTGTAAATTAGGTCTAAACGCTGACAATTATGCCTAAAACGTAAAATAAGCTTAAAAGCTGACATATTTGTAACGGGCAATTCTGATGGTTACTGTTTTTAGATTATATAATAGAGATAGCTGTTGCAATGCGTGATAGCTATAGAAGTGTGCCTCACTATTGGTAGTGGTAGAACTGTACAGAAGACCGGATGCGACTAGGTAGTCGCTGTAGCCGCTTGTTATGATTTACTTTTTATTTCATAGCACAACATTCACATTAAATGGTATACACATATGCTAGTTACTATTTTATTAAAACTGTAAGGAAAAACAATTAGAAATAAAAAAAAAGTTTTTGTTATTGTACTTCTGACACAAGCATTCAGTATGAACGTGGTAAGTTTACCGTATGCGATAATGCTTTGTAATTTTGGGGCTCATTTGTTCCCACTAAACCTTTTGATTAATAAATGACATGCACTGATCTATGCACTTGAGTTCAACAATGCATTCCCTTAGGAAAGAAACATAGTTAGGAGCAATATTTTATTTTCAGGGCATAAACCCGTTGCAAAAGAGTAATAAAAATAATTTGCTTGTGCATTCCCTGCTGTCACCTCCACATGAGAGATACATGCCAGCTGTTGGCATGGAGAAGAAACGAGAATAATTGTAAAGCTGTAGAAAGAGCAGCAACAGCCTGTTAGTGGTTGCTTCTGTGCTGCTGATGCTGTATCACATTTCTAACAGTACTTGAGTCTTTAATTTGATATTGTTTTGATAAAATAAGGAATTTAATTCATTTCCACCTAATTAAACCTGGAACAATGCTGAGTGCTGTTATCAACGTGAAAAAACATGAATCATTTCGATGAAACAGGATGGAAAGTTCCATCCAAAACCCAACAAGTATAAGGTGACAAAAAAAAAAGAAAAAAATCTCACTTTCGGACTGCGGTATTAGGCAACGTTTGAAGGAAACTGGAACGGTTTCATTGTGCTCTTCTACAACGGCAAACTGTTTGGCCATTCAATAATGCATTTTCGGCCATGACCCATGAAGACTGACAATGATTGCTCGATCCCCTAAAGGGCATCGTTCAATATGTGGCACGCATCTGTTTCGCTATGTGAAACCTTCAATTTTGCAATTTTTTGCAAACTGTTTTGCACTTCAGTGCATGCCTGTGAATCAAGACCTTTCTTTTGATCCTTCAACCGCCTTAACCTGGCAGCACTTTCATTTACTCCCTTCACCTCGGTCATTTCTTGCCTGAAAGTCTGCCGTAAGATCAATTACTTTCTTAGCTGTTTTTAATGTACTTTTAATTCTTAGCCCCCTAAAAGCTGTACGCGTGGCATCTTGGAAACGAGCCAACTCTTAAAAAAAGAGGAACATGGTGACTTTACAACTTTAAGCCTCTGCTACAATAACAATCCGGAAAAAAATTTGTTGAAGCCATTAGCAGAAATTCTACCAGAGATATCCTTAACAAAAAGTAAAAAAATTCCAGAAGCCTATTCTCTGGTTGGCAATGATAATGATGCTGCAGACATATTTATGTAGCCTCCGCATGCGTCAAATCACTGCCTCTTCAGAGGCTATTTGAGTACTGCTGAGGACTTCACTTTCGTCATCATGGCTTGCAGAGCTAAGAACAGCTGAAGACTTCGAACAGCGGGGATGATAACTAATGGTGCTTGCTTAAAAAAGGTTTGTGTTTTGACGTGAGTAAGCTCGTTTGCATCAACAAGTCAAGCTTCTGTTAGTAGAGCTTTACACTGGTGTCAAATATGATTTTGAATGCTATACACTTTTTTGGCTAAAGGATATTACTCATCATTATCATAGTTATGCGCCTTTGTGTGAGATTTTTAAGAAAACGCTAGAACTTAACACAAGGTTCATGGTAACAAAAACCATGACTTTACGTTAACTTAGGTGAGCAAATCGAATGCTAACAAACCGTACCATTTTACGAGTGACACGAAGATCATTTCGTTTGGGCTATCCGTTAGATGAATTGGAAAATCGTTATTGCTGATGTTTCACCACCTAAACAAAGTTTCAACTGGGGTAAGTTGAAAGGGCTTTGTTTTTCCTTCTGTGGACCAACTGGTCAGTTTTCAATGTAAAATAAAGTTAGGCATCCTTTGGTTACATCGTTTGAAACTAATCTCAAAATGTTGGTGTTTCAGTCTGCTAGTCTGGGTTTATTTATTAATTATGACTGAAATACTACACTTAACCCTGTAGGAAGACACAACTCCTGTGACGATTCTCTCGTTTTTTAATGCTTCCTTTTAAACATTTGTACCACTTATTTTTACCTGATATTCAACCCACCACTCGCAAAACAAGATATGGTCCATGGTTTTCTGTATAGGTATATTACAATCTTATAATTAAGAAGATACTTAACTGAGACATTTGTAAAATTGTGCTACCTGAAATAAGTTAACAGATTGTAAACCTCAACGTAATTTTTTAACAGTAGCATTGTCGTCAACATATCCAAATGTGAGGTAATCTTGTTTTTTCCTAATGAAGCCTTTGTTCCAAATGTTTCTTTGCTTACATTAACACAAAGAAAACGAAAACTTGAGCTTTTCTTTTAAAAAAATAAAAATTATTAGTGATCATGTTCTCGTTGTTGCTAAGCTTGATAAACATTTTCGTTTTGTTTTTGCACCTACAATGCTTCCTATCCCAAGCAGCGTTCGATCATTTTTGGACGAACATTTTATTGCCCCTCTTACTGAAAATGATGTGTTGTGATGTCGTTCCTAACTTAATCCAAACTCTTGTCCTGGGCCTGATGTCATTCATACTTCACTACTTCAAAATGGCAGTATTTCATTGTTTAAGCAGGTTAGGAATTATTGGATCTTCTCCTCATTGCAAAGGCTAGGAAAAATTCTGGCAAGTGTTCACACTAGTATTTTGATTGATACGCAATTTATTTATCTAACACAACATGGCTACTGTATTAAAGCAAATCGTGATTTACGAACGTTCTGGCTGCCACTGACCATAAGATCACTGTTTATGGTAATTATTCCCCACGTGATGTGATTTATTTGAAAAAAAAAAGGTTTTTGATGTTGTTGACCACTACGTCCGTCCATCTAAACTACGTCTTAATCTAATTATTCTGTTTCATTGCACTACAATTCACCATTGTAGTTTCTGGGTTCACCTCCACGGTTCTCTTTCATGGTGGTTACCATACCTTCAAGAATATTCTCCACTTCTTCCTCCACCCTGCACTGTTTACTGTCTTTATTAATGAGAGGCCATTGTTATTTGCTGGTGGGCGTACGGTGTTCCAAATTTTCCGTTCCAGTTCTGGTACACACTTCGGTAATCTGACCTCGAGATAATTGTCAATGAGCCCAAGATAATTCTACAAATTTCAGTATTTCGGCAAATGCTGTTCCGTGTATTAAAACCAATGTGTTGGACAGCACTTCATTGAACTATTTCAGTAGTCATTTTATTACTCTTAAAACACTATTAGAGACCGTGGCATTGTGAGTAATAATGCCTTTTCCAACAAGCAACCTGTACAGATAACCATATTTTGCAATATGTAGATTGTCTTTTTTTTTTCATTTTACGTTTTTATTCGCCTCTACTTAAGAGTGCTGCAGGACTAATGTGAAAAAAAATACATTGCTGGTCTTTGGGAAAAAATCAGTAAACGGTCTTCTGCCGCCATACGACTTATCTATATACGCCCATCATTCCTACATTAACTGTTTTTTACAGAGGTAATTAAGTGGAAGCCTTTACTTCATCAAGCAATATACAATGTCACTACTATGATTTAACAATGTTCACATGATAGGTAGAAGCTAAAATATCAGATTCTGAATTTAGCATAGCCACCCTTTCCAAATTCCACTGTAACAGCCTTGATGGTTTCATCTCTAATTGTGTGATTACCTCTTGGAACAATTATCTCATAATTTTCGATGACTACAGTGGAGGCACAGTTCAATGAAATTTACCCAGAATCCTTGGCTTTTTCTCGTTTTTTGTTATTGTAGGGAAAAGAAACTTGCATGTCATTCTGTGATTCACTTCTCCCCCCTTCCATTTTTCTCTTTGTCATTTAGAGCTTTGCTCCGCCAGCACTTCTTATAATAATACTTTGACATGTTGTTTCTGAAGAAAGAACGCAAACCATAAGTTAATGATAATTTAATGCACAAACAGGTTAAACGTCTTGTCCGTTCGAACCCAACAAAATGCAGAATCGAATTTCACGGATGGCTTATTTACTCATAGGACTTTACAATGAAGACCTTTAAAGCCTGCCAACGTGTTGAAAACGTTTGTTCAGTGATTTTCTTTTGCCCAAATTAACGATGGTGTTACTATTGATGTGTGGTCAAAAATTTCCCACAAATTGATGTGTGGTAAATTATTTGTATGTTTATAACGCTATGTGTGAAAGTCATGATGTGAAAGTCTGAGATGATAAAAAACCAAGATGTCCACCAAGGTGATGGAGTAAGGTAAATATGTTTAATAATTACTAACTTATAGGCTTCCTATTACCTAACTTGCATGGTGAGAACTATGCTTCACTGATGGAATAGGATAATTTCTTTCTGTCTGTGTTTGCTATATCACTCAAATAATTAACAAGATTACAGAAATACTTTAATACTGAAAATTGTTATAAATTATACCCACATTTATGCCGAAAAAACTATTAAAAAAAACAATGCCCGGCTTATCTGAAGCACAGATAATTAAGTATTGGCAGAAAGAACAAAATATCACCTTTTAGTTAGATCTAGCTACAGTCATTCTGAGTAACTTAGGGGCATTAGAGTTTTCAGAGTAAGGATTTATTATAAATTGTACACGATATTACAATAATAGCTCATTAAAATCGACCCATATTAGTTAATCCTAGTCATTGATCTAATGTGAATTTACCACTGGTCATTCTCAAACTTTGTTCCTACTGCATTGTTGCTTTCTTGCTTTGGACGGAATGACATACTTTGGCTTCATTGCAGTGTCACATTGCCTGCTTAACTGTTATACTTTTGTATTGGCAAGTATTGGTGGCCTTTGTTAACTTTCATTATTAAGGTACCCTGGCAACAACAACAACAAAAAGTTCAGTTACCTATTTTTATATGTATATCAGAAGTGGGGAAAGGCTATTTCGAAAGACAGACAAAAACCTAAATGACTGCCCCCATACGGAAGCTGCCGATCTTGAATGACATCTTATGTCTGTGACATCATTCAGGATGGTGGCCTCCATATGGGGGTAGCCATTTTGGTTTCCATTCTTTCATCTTGTCTTGCGAAATATCCTCTCTTCACTACTACTACTGCTACGTACATCCTATATAGCACAAAGTTGTGTTGAACTTTTTTAAACTGCAAGCACACATTTCATATTTGCTTTAACAACAGCGATAGTTTTAAGAATGTTTTGTAGTTCTAAGATTGCTTCTTACTAATTTGTGCAAGTGATTAATAAAAGATGCAACGAGGTAGTGTCAAAGGGATAAGATTAAGCAAAAGTAATAACTGCTCTGAATAAAGAAAATAATACAATTGTATTTTTTTACGCAAATTCTGTAGAGACCTCCAAGTTGCAAAGGTTTGGACTAACTGCCTTGTCATCATTTTGGGACAAAGATAAGGAAGGTAACAAAGAAATAAGCAAATCTGCACATTTGCACTTGGCTGATCACTTACACTACTGTAACAGCATCACTGCCTTTAGCTTAGGCTTTTAAAAACTAATTTTGAACTGTGTGCAATACCATGTTCCTTTAGTTTTGCGGAACGTTTGCATGTACAATAAAGTCCCACACAACTGCTGCTGAAAATAAGTGCATGGTCGGTAAAACTTTTCATTCATAGGTCTAAATTATACGTAAGTTGCTTTTGTGTGCTGTTGGAACTTTAGTTTTAAAAATTGAGGCTTTAAACTCACACTTGACTCAAGTATTCCCATTGTCACAGATTTGTAATTAAATCATTATATCTTAGCTATCCGTGTGTTACGGTACTTATCACAGAACGCTTCAGTGAAACTCGGATACGTTATAAAATCTACATCAGCGTGACACATTGCACATTACGCCAATTTATGTAGGCACAGTGTGACGTTACCTAATTGCATACCATAATACAGGACTTTCAGGAAGCGAAACTCATGGAAGTCGCTGTAACATATGCTAGGGTAAAGGAAACACAATAACACAACAGCAACAAAATCATACACTAAAATAGCAAGATTCAGTGAGATTACCCTTACCATCATCTCAGTGGAACACAATTCCACAAATATAAACACTTACTGAATCTTAACTATTTCTTGTTTTCAATTTTTACTGTTGTGCCGTTGTCTTTCTTGTACGCTTGAACAGTTTTAATAAGTGCCAGATAGCACTACCATTGCTCTGTCGGAGGAAATAAACAGCAAATTATAGCTACCTCTGAATTGGTGAAGGCCGGACTGCGAAAATTGGCTCATTATGTCAAACAGACATATTGGCAAACACATTGACTGATTGTGACATATTACAACTTTTCAAAAATGCATAGTAAAATCAGTTTTATTAATTATAAACATGTGCCATTAACCACAAGTGTAACTGTGCAGCCCTACGAAACTTAAAACTCATGTTATTTACCTTAATGATTTAAAATTTATTAATGAACAAACGTATCGATTCAAATTTGCGGATGACATTAAGATTGGAGCAGAAAACGTAACTACTATTGGTTGCACTGGACTCTGAAATTCGAAATGTGGCCTCGTGGGCGACGACATGGCAGTTACCTCTCTCTATCTCTAAATATTTTACTTTTCACATTGGCAATTTGAACTGCTGCTCCTTATGTTACCTTGAATCGATGGCCCTCCAGCCTACCTATGAGGTAAAGGGCCTCAGGATTTGGTTTACTAAAAACCTAAAATCCTCACTTCATTGCCAACAAATTTGCGCTCTGGCCTTCCAACGCTCTGCCATTGTAAATAAATGCTTCACGTCTGGCAGCGTTCACATCAAGGTTTGGGCCTTCAAGGTGTTTGTGAGTCCACTCCTTGAATATGCTACCCCGGTTTGGTCTCCGGATCAATTGGGGGACATTGATCTCATCGAATCGGTACAACGTAAGTTTACGAAACGCCTACCTGGCCTACGGGATCTTAACTATGGCGAACGTTTGGCCAGGGCTGGGCTTGAATTACTTGAACTTCGTCGAATCAGATTTGACCTAATTCTCACTTACAAGTAATTCTGAGAGGATTGATTGATGTAAATCTACCTTTCTTCGACTTGGCCGCAAGCCGGATGTACATGCGTGGTCATTCTTGGAAACTTGCTGTACAGGCTGCACGTACTAACTGTCGCAAGAACTTTTTCTCCGTACGTGTTGTGAAAGTTTGGAATGCTCTCAAGGAATCAACTGTTGAACAACCCACAGTGCATGGATTCTGTCGTATGATAATGCTCGAAAACCCAAGAGTCTTTTTGAAACGCCCACTCACAGAAATTTTATAGGTATTTCTTTTGGCCTTGTTCCTTTAAATCTAGGCTCGGTGTTAGTGGTTCAGCGCCATTCCGCAGTCCTTCCACGTGTTGGTGGTAAATTGTATTTATTTATTTATTATGTTCGTACTGTCGAAAACTCTTTGGTGGGTTCTGAACGTAAAAAAAAAAGATCTTGAAAAGCATTGTATCGACTCGCACGTTGATGGGCTTTGCAACCAACTTACTCATTGTAGTAATTACTGGCCTTCCTCTGTCAGTGTATTTGGATGATAACTTACAATGCTGAAAAATGTATTCTCTACTAGGAGGACACACATTTACTAACGTACTTAATTAGTCTTGACTGATGGAGTGTTATCAAGGTATACAAAACTTTATGTTTGTTCCAGACAATTTTTTGTGTGTTCTGCGAGTTCTAGTTAAGGATATCAAGCTCAAAGGGGAAAAAATGCGTATACGGAACACGATTCATCACTTCTTTTTATTACACATAGTATTCATGTCAACACTAACACTTTGCGGTCACCCTAGTACTTTCTCCCATTTTAGCAAACAATTAGTAGTAACAATTGGCTCTGTAGAAGTGCTGGTGCAAGGTCCTATAGGTAAGAAGATTTATTCTGATTTGTATTAAAAAGTAGCTTAATCTCATTCCAGTAAACTGCAATACTATCCTGCAGCCATCTATAGTCCTTGCTATCTATCCATACAGTCGCATTGTTAACTGTTACATTCATACACTCAGTATAAAGCATACTTTGCTATTTTGTGATAAGTTGCAACACTTTCAAATTTGATGCAGCTTAAATGTAGCATTTATGTTGCATCATAAAAGTGTGTTGTGCCAAATCGATTAAAAAGCATGATACCAGTGGTTCATGGGGACTATAGAAGAACCAATCAACTTACCTGAAATCCTCTATTCGTGGCCCGGTCCTCTATTGCAGTCGTTCTCTAATTGTATCCGGTCTCTAACCGGGTGTTTTCCCAATCATGAATAATTAGTAGTATCCGTTCTGTACTTGTAGCCGGTTCAAAATGGCTTGAATTTGAAAATTCTTGTTTATTAATGGTTACTGTCATGTTTAGGATTATCAAAGAGTAATGGTAAGAGCATTCATGTGATATTATTTACCGTTTTGAATGTCAGACACATGGTCTACACGTATTGATATCTTAAATTTCCTTTCTAAATATTGTAGTAGCAGGTCTCTAGTTGTAGCCGTTCTCTAAATTGCAGCCGGGTAAAATTGACTTGATTTTTAACCAGTAACACAGGCTACAAATAGAGGATTTAGGCCACGTAAAGTTAATTGTCTGGTTTACAGGCGCGTGCGGGTCAAACCTTTTTTTTCATCACCGGTAAATAGGCCTAACTCTTATTCGCTGCGTTAAGCCTTTCAATAGTATTTTCATCGAGCACGTAAACACTGATTATTATGCCTGCCATTAAATGATTAATGCTTACCAGAGTTAACTCTCAAAATCCATTTAATTCGCGTTAATTTTTTTTTAATTCTACAACGATCGTTCCCTTAAAACGCTTCCGTTTCTATTAAGAGCTGAACTGCGAAGCGAGCAGCGGCGTCCTTGTTGAAATCGCGCATCAGCCAATGAGAACACGCCAAACCGGTCACGTGATGCCAACCGGCCAATGACGGAACGCGATCTTCAAATGCTTTGGAAAGTTAGCTTGAAACAGCCAGAAACGGCCTACTACATTTCGCCTGATTGGCCAATGTCAAATGCCATCGAGAAAATATGTTGAGAGGCCTGGATAGAGGGGGAATCCAGCTTTCCAACGAATCCAAGATGGAGGTGCCCAGTGAAATGGTTCGGCCGCTACCGCTGATAAAAAATAACCAATTTTCTGCTTTCTAACTTTGGAAAAAAAGAATGAGAACGACATTTTTGCAAATTTGAGTAAGTCTACACTCAACTAAAGTGCTTTTAATAAAATAATAGACATCGGTAACAACGTTTTTTTACAGAAATCGATGCACAACATGCCAGATAGAGAATTACAGCTTTTCTCATTTCGATAAATATTTTGGCCGAAAATTGCATTTTTCGCCTAGCAGTTTACCTTCCAAGCTTCGACGTCGTTACTGAGTTTGGAATGATTTTTTTGGACGTATATAGACGTTCATACTGCTTAAAAGGTTAAGTTTTAGGCCTATTTTCTTCTATAACGAATTTTTTTTGAGAATTTTCGAAATTCGTTAAACGTTTTTAACGAATTTTGTTATAACGTTGTAAACGAACTTTACTGTAGTAGCATTTGATAGCCAAGTGCCTATTATTTGCAATAAGGTATCTCTAAGCAGAGACTGCATATACTTTTATTAGCCTAAGAAAAACCAAGCGAGAAACCACCTGCATATTGGTACTTATTCTTATAATAGGCTACATTTTGTAATTTTGTTTTTAAAATGGCGTTGAAAAATTTGCCAAAAATGATCTTTTTAGCCTGTCAAAATAAAATAAAAAAAAAAAAGCCTGGTTGCCTGATGTTTCAATTTGGGACTCCGCCCGTAAACCAAACAACTTTTTTTTCATGGCCTTATCGTTATTAAATTTTGATTTATCAAAAATAAAAATTTAGGCTATAACTAGCTGTTTGAGTGATGAGTTGCAATATCGAAACGTGCAGCATCGAGGTATTGTTGTATCTGGATACGAGAATGCTGGCTGTATTGTTTGTACCCATTTCAGCACTTCAGCCCGTCCCTCAGTTGTTAACAAGCGTTCCAAAATTTTCCATTGGAGAAGAAGAGAAAAAGATCTTGCCTCAGTGCCCATCCACAAAAAAATTCGAACAGTTTTCATAACAACGAATACATTGATTACACTCACAATACACTGATGATTGTTCAAAAAGAGTTCCGCATTTCTCCCAACCTGGTATAAGATCCCAGCCCTCGATGTAGTTTTGCCAGCAGTTATAGCATGCCAGTAAGTGATGGTAACAAAGATCATTGCTACCACTGTTAAAGGGGGGCGGGGGGGGGGGTGGGGGCGAGATGTTGAAATTGGTAGATCACATGCCATGGGTACTCAGATGAAACAGTGAACAGTGGTGAGACGTTCGGCACAGAGCGACTCGCTGTTAAGCGCATGTTTGCCATTTGTTGCTCGATTCCAAAATTCTCCTTCACGGAACAAAGGAAATAAGATCTTGCCCCGTCCTTCAGTAACGAAGAATTTTAACTGTTTTTATAACAGCAGCCCGTGTGCGATTCTCACATCGACACGCAAGGCCCATTGTTAAGCATGCATCTGATGGTTGTTCAGAACCGGTGTTGTTTTTCCCCTAAACGAGATACTCGTCCCTCGATAGGTTTTATTTGATTTAAAGAGTTCCACGTATTCCACAAAAACATTTTACAACACAATTAAGAAGAGACTTTTGTCCTCTTAAACAGAACTTAGACAAGCCTAGCGTAAAGCGTGCATCATATATTTGAATAGTTTCCATCTGTGTTATTTTCTGCTTGCCTGCCCTACTTGTTGTTATGTGTTTGTTCATATTAAAGTAACTCCACAGAAGGTGGATGAGCTACTCTACATAGCTAAGATAACTTTTGGGGGGACAATCCTTAATTTTTGGATCCCAGTGATTCCAGTTCAATGATATTAGGAACAACAGCAGTGCAAGGAGCATTTACTGGCACTTTGAATAAATTGAGTGCATACCTGATTGTAAAGGTTATTAGCCGGTATCTAGCAGACTTGGTCTTATTCATTTTGACGTATGATGACGATGAACCTTCGCCATAGGTCTTCTTTATAGTCCTAGAATGAATTAATAAGTCAAGTGTTAGTGAAAGCATTTGTTTGTGACTTCCTCTAAATGAGTACTTAAGGTTTAAATCCTGGTTCATGTTCACACGAAGCTACCAAGTGAACCCTTTCAACCATGCTTGCAACCCTGCTAAACAACCTCATGAACATGATAGATTCAAATCTACTGCTGCCTCTTTGCTTGGGCCAGCATCTCCGAACAAGTTTATAATTTTGAAGATACCCAGTCAGAGGTCAGGGAGAGAGCGAGTGTCAAATCAAATGAACTGCTCAACAACAGTGTCGGACAGAAGCTCCACGTTTTAGACAAAGCCAGGAAAGATCAAAAGAAACTGTAATGCGAAAGAATGTATGGAAATAAACGGAAAACGTTTCAGATTATCTGTGAAGTCGAAACAAAGTACCAGTGATCGTCATGCATCAATATGTAGCACTGGTTAGCACAATGGAAATGTGCACAACAAACATACACTACGCAAAAGTCAGGAAACGTACAGCGTATTTCAGTGGCTTTTGTTTATAAGTTAGTTTTTTAGTGTATACGTACGTGTTTATTGTAGTTATGATGTGTTGGATCAGTATTAGTGCTAAATTTCTGTTTTGTTCATGTGACTAGCTGTTGTCACCCATTTGCCAGTGGCTTTCTGCTTCACTAGCTTCCACAGACAAGCAACATTCGCACATGTTTGCACAAAAAAGAAAGCATGTGGTGTTCACTTGCTGTTACCATATTTCCTGCTCATTGCCTGGTTGCTTCGCAAGTGCATGAACGAGGCTTAAGACAGAACTAAGCACCTGTCATATGAAAAATTCTTCGCTGTGCACTTGAAGATTCTCCTTTAGTCCCTAAAATTAATCTTTAAGTGATACCAAAGCAACAATACAGCCAGCAGTTACTATTTTTGTATAATTTCTGTTTGTCATCCACTTAGTATCTTGATCAGTTAGCCCATTCCAAAACTTATACTAGTAACTAAGTTAGTGAACCATATGGCAAGGCCTTGAATACTAGAAGATGGTAAGAAAGCATTCTGACAGTAGAGCATCTTAACAGGGCTGGTAGGTCGTTAAGTGCTAGTTTAATAGCCAGGCTGCTAGACTCGGTGCTAAATGCTTGGTTGCCAGTATAGGAGCAATCATAGAAGTGGTATGTCACTGTGTTCAAGAGAGTGACCTTCCTGGTCTAAGTAAAGATTCCGAATTAAAATTGGATAATTTCATTTTATCCCAGTCTGCACGGTGTGTATATATATATATACACATATACCTAAGAACGATGGAAAGCTCGATTAGTGATAAATAAATACAGATGCATACCTACTTCCGTTGCCTTTTGGACTTAAATGTCAAGACTGCCTGAGCTTGAATTGAACCCTCAACGTTGGAGACCAAAGTCCGAAGCTGTACCGCTAAGCCGTACTGACACGGCACCATGATTAGCAATTCCGGCTCAGGCAGGCTGACAGTTACGTTCAAAGGCTACAGAAATAGGTTTGCATCTGTATTTATTTATATTTACATACATACACCACATAAATTAAAAAAGAAATCAAACTGGAATTTTTTGAATACGTTTTTCTGGAACTTTAGTATGTTAGCAGGAATTAGTACATTGCTCTGTATTAGTATATTGCGCTGGAATTTTCGAAAGAAAAAATTTAGCCTAGAAGCATGCTAGATAGTTGTCAAAAGTGTAAAAAACATTGTCCGACTAATTTGGAGAGACCGTGTTAAAGGTTTTTGGGATTCTATGTTGTAAAAGATGCTGAAGGTTTGACATCCTTTTTGTGGAGCTATAATTTGGTATGTCTAAGTATGTGCCACTTTACTTTGTGACTGGCAAGTTAATTACAAGACCGAAAATTTACGAGGTCATTTTTTTTCTTATCAAAGTTCAGTCCATGCAGGGCAAATTTGGTATTTTCTGTGAATCATGATTTTCTTTTACAGTATCTTCTTGCCTTGTCAGTTTCAATGCACAAACATTGCTAAATCGTAAAACCTTTGCTTTGTGGTCAGATTCGGCTACCTGTTTCTCTTCCTGGCTCTTCTTCAACCTGTCAATCTCAAGTATTAAAAACATGTTGGGTTTCAAATATCACGCGACTTTAATCGTGTTTCCTTAACCGACCTAATGTTTACTTAGTTTACAAAGTTTACTTTAAGTTGCTGCTAAGTTTGAATTAGGGTCAAAATGAAGAGCTAACTGGGAAACACGTGAGATAATAAGGATCGATTAATAACGTTGCTTGAAGTTGTTATGTATGTACACATTCCCTTCTTAACAGACACAAAACATAAGATTGGTAATATAATGATTTTTTTT
>JAHWFP010070946.1:35990-61074 GCA_023313725.1 Lithobius niger
TGGTAGGAGCATCTCTAGTAGTCATCCGGAATTAGTTGGTTCGAGTCCCGGTCATATTATCTCAATGAAATATAAGTCCTTTAAAACGACTTACATAATCTAGCTAGTCTTAAGTGTATGAATTTTGCTGTTGTGCTCTTTACTTTACTCCAATATATTACCACCTGCACTTCCTAGCTGATAGTAATCTATTACAGCAGTAATGCCTGCAGATACGATTAAATAATTTCTTTATAATATAGTTTCTCTAAAAACGGCGACAAAATTAACTTGCACGAAGAATTAATTTTAAAAAATACCAAGTTATTATGGTGAACTATTTTTATGCACTAAAATCATACATTAAAAATATAGAGGCATATTTTCGCGGCCCTGGGACCTTTGCAGGGCAATTGTTTGATGGTCCAGGGGCACAAATTGTTCCGTTGCACCCCATTATTTCGAACCTTGTGTAACAAATTTTTCGAGTCCTGTACAATGCTCCCATGATCACTGCGACATTAAAATCCACTGTTTCAGTTATTTCATCACCCCTCTAAAGGAGCGTACTTCTACAGAAACAAAAAATTTGTAGCCATGGGAAGCCTAGTCTTCAGCTGCAGTTAGTTACCTACTTAAAAGTTATTTTTGATTATGACGAAGTGTTAAGAAGAATTGATTAGTTGACTGATTAAAACTTGATAAGAAAAAGGTGTAAACATAATATGCACCTTTCTATAAGCTAATAATTTCTAATGAACGGTAATTGTTTTTCTTTTTTACTATAATAACACTGCTTTCATATTTTTTTTTAGTCTATCTAACCAACACGTCCTTTATTTTTAGACTTACATATCTAAATTATCCGGTGTGGTACGCCTACTTAATATTAAGTGCGTATTGGGCACATTAGGAAATAATATTGGCATTATTGGGCTGTTCTTGGCCTGATTTTGATAAGGTCTTTCTCGAACTACCTACTTTGGCAACTTGACAAGTTGCAAACAAAACATTGTGGTGCAAGAATTGCAGAGGTGGCTCTGCAGCCAGTTTGGCCAGAATTCTCTGCTTGCCAAAGAGGAATAATTACTGCTGTTGAGGTGAGAAATGTTCTCTCCGCCTTTTAACCTTTTCATGAATTTTTCATGAATTTTTAGGACATGTATGCCCGGGCTTGGCACATGATACTGCTTTTCGTGTTTTGTAGATCATAAAAACAGCACTGCAGGTGGCTATACATTTCTACATTACGAAAACACGTGGCATGTTTTATGTTTTTTAATAGGTCATTATTTCTTTTTGTGCAGTACCCGTGCATGGACGTTCCCAGTACCCTCTAGAAAATGACATCGCCTTTCACTAGACCACTCCTTTATGAAGCCTTTGAGCTTTTGTTTTGATTGTTTTCTGATGTTGCTGTTTCCCTTCTTTCCCCTACTGATAATTGCCTCTGCTCTCTCCTTTCATCGTTTGCTTCTGTAGTTCCCCCTCATTATTTTTTTCTGATTAGGCTAGTGGGTGGTTCTGCCCTGCTGGGTTGTGCTACAGGAGTGCAGGTTTGTCTGTTTGCGTAAGTTGATCACAACAGTATGCTTTAGTGTAATTGAACGAGTAAAAACAATACTTGAACAAAGTATAATATTTTTTTTTTAAAAAGGCCAAAAAGTGCATAATTACAACACTACACCTAATGTTCATAGCTCATTTTCAAGGAACAAACAAAGAAATTATAACGCTACATCTAATGTTCATAGCTCGTTTTAAGGAACAAACAAATATTTTAAAATTGCATCAAATTGAATGGAGAGTCGAAAATGCAGACAAAACTGCCCAAGTCAAGTAAACTTAAAAAATAAAAAATACATTCACTATGGAAGGTAGACAGGTGACCTCTTGACTCTTCCCATTTTTTCCCAGTGACTTTTGCTTGTGCTTTCAGCCTTCTTTTGAAAACCCTTTTTTTTTTATTTTCTAATTTTAAATCTTTAAATTTTACTTGATTTGGGTAGTTTTGTCTGCATTTTCGATTCTCCTTGCAATTTAAGGCAAGTCTAAATTGCTTGTGCCTTGAAATGAGCTATGGTCTACTCGAAATGTTGGCTGTAGTGTTACAATTTGTGCAGGTTTTAGCTTGTTTAAATATTGTACTTCATATAATTGAAACAAGATATCCTGGGCAATCTTATCCCTTCATTGTTTATTGTTGATCATGTGAATGCAGCTCTTTAGCTGCATAATACCGTTGGCTGTGCCCTCATAAGGCCTAAAAATTGAAGTTTGATTGCCGTACCCCGACCGACCCTAGTTTTTCCTCCCGACCCTACTTATTCGTGCTGACTGACCCTGACTCTCCCCCCCCCCCAGGCCTATTTTGCTATGTTCTTGTTATTCCGTGGATGATCCTCTTCCTTATTAGCTAGCAGTCAAGTTATTTTTGTTTTAGTCCCTTGTTATGGCAGGAAACATGGTGTTACTGTACAGAATCAGAACTTTAAAAAATACTTAAGATTGGATCTCTCTTTAATAGCCAACTGTCAAACAAAGTATGTGTAGGCTGTTCTCTTGCAAAAGAAAAGTAGTGGGAAAAAAATGCTCCAACCAACTGTCCCTAGTTTTAAAGTGTCTTGTGTTACGACAGCCAAACGATTTTTTCCCCCTATATAGGCCCTATGGTTAGCCTATTTACCAATTTCATTTTTTCTACTTGCTGACTTCAGTTGAAACATTAATAAAACTTAGTTAAGTAACAAGTAATTGCTGCAGAGCTGGGAAATTCAGAAGTTAGTAATTTCACGTTAGATATAATTTCATCTTAATCAAATAATCATCCACTCAGCCAGTTAACACTTAAATAAATACTGAAGTTATTTTTACATTGTTTGTACTGAAGTGGGCTAATCTTTAACCTTAGCAACAAATTTAGGGGCGTAATATTGTAGTGTCATTGTTGTTGTAGCAATTGTTCAGTCAAATCTTACATGTATTGCTGATTTACAGCTATGTACGCTGAACGAAAGATAAGTTTTGTTCCTTGTGTTCTGGGTGTAACTAAAAGTGAAATCTGGGCATTAACTTTGCCACATACTCATTGATACGTAAATCATGCACAACAGGGTGGAAATTAGCACGTACAAAATAATGTGTACATATCCATTTTGTGACACTGAGTGTTTTATAAAAAAAAAGGTGTTGAGGCTTAAAATATTCTAATGTATCACATTAGGACGTGAAAAAAAAAGCCAGCAGTTAATTCATGCAACTACGGGGTAATTATCTATGGGTTAATCATTCTTTTAACCGGTTTGAACTTCATCCACTAGGCTATATCTTCAGTAGTGAGTCATGTTGCATCTGTCTCTGAAGTGTATCTCTTCACCTTGAGTTTGCAGCTCTTATATAAATGATTTGACTTCTTGTAGTACTTCGTCTTGTTTAGGTTGAGGCTCGTCTTCTAATGCTTTATTTATATTTCCTTCACATCATTCTTCCTTTTATGTGAAGTTAGACTTTTGCTGTATATTTTAAGGTGAATTGTGATCTCTTTTTTGAGTTCTAGTTAGATTTTTGTCACTATTAGCCTTTTAATCTGAATTTGAAGTTCAGCTGTTGGTCTTAACTTGAACTTTTCTTTTTGTTGGCTAGATCAATGCATAGCCTACACTACACATCCTGTCTCATTAGTGCTCACGTCCATAATAGATGGAACCTTCCCAGTCAATGCTTGAAGTGGCAGTTTGCTCTTTCCAATGGCAGTGGGTTCACACAAATTATGGATGTTCCTAGTACTTCGGTTTCCCAAGATGGCAATGCTGATTTAGCTTCTCTCAGTAAAAACCTGAATATTAACTTCTAAAATGAACCTGTCCTATAGAATTGGCCAGAGAATGGGAATGATAGGCTAGAGTTAAACATGGCCTGGTGGGCAGGTACGTTCCTAAAAAGAAACTGTTGGAGTTCTGCCTCCCTGAATCGACTGAGTATTCTTTGAGTAAATAATGAGTGCATGAATGAAATAATGACATCTCTTGAAGAGTCTGGGAAATATAATACATGCAACTTGCCTTCAAAAGTCAGAATGAGAGATCTTTCTGACCAGTCTTCAGACCATGAGAACTTCTTACTTGAGACTCTTGTATTTTTGTATGGCAGATTTCCCAAGGGGTTTATGGTAAGAATTCTGCTTTGGTTTCTGGGCTAATAGAAAAACTAACTTTCCACTCAACTCAGATAATACATAGAATTATCATTTTCTTGGGTACAACTGCATGACCTATGCTGGGGTAGATTAGTTCGGTGTTTACCTGCCAAATCCGTTTGAACCTTCATAGTGGATACCAGTTTCGTAGTTTGCACTCTGTGCAAGCTTTTGATCCATTGTAAAGTTTTCATTGACTCGTTTACAAATTGGCTATTTACATCCAATCAGACTATTGACATTAATTTCTCTTACATGTGAATTTCTCCTGCACTTGACAAAAAAAAAAGTATGGTAATTGATTTGTAATTTGGTGCATGCACCAACTCATGAGATAAGTACTTAAAGCAATCCACAAAGTGGTTATTTTGTCCTTTAAGGTAAAAATGACAGAGTTTTAAACCCAAACCATTTTCGTTATATGGAAGAAAGAGGTTTGGGCTGAACAAGTGTTACTTGTTTTACCAACAGCACTATTGCATCTTGAGCAACATCATTTCCACTTAATCCTTTGACTAAGGTTAGTCTTCTTGACGAATTTTCAGAAAGCCAGTGCTTTCTGGCTAAGGGCTAACACTTTTTATTATCAGGTGAAAATTTTGTCACTTGTGTCATTCTGTTGCATGGTATACCGCTGTCAATGTTGCCTGTTGGATGGAGGAAAAATTATACCCAGCAGTGGCAAAAAGGAGGGCCTGACAAAAATAGTGTCTATGGTAACACTATCGCGTATTCCATCCCATTTGGGTCGCGACCCCATGTGGACAATTATAGAACGACTGGTCGTAACTACTTTCAGGGATAACCAACATTAAAAATAATGATGTGAAGAAGGAAATGGATTCTTCAAATCCAGGCCAAAACTGGGGTAGATAGCACTTGTTTTTTCCTCCCGGCTCCCCACCAGTTTCTGCAATGGCTGCAAAATTATCACCTGTTCACACTGCTTAGGTAAAAGAAAAACTGTGTGATCTCTGATTAACTGCCTGGAGCTGAGAAGCAAAACCGGCAGCTTCGCTCCAGGATGGCCTTATTTATTCAACCAGTGGAATATAAAGGGAGAGTTATGCATGGATATTCCTACGTCCTATGGCGTGTGTAGGAGTCCTGTGTTACACCTAGATGGTAAATTTGTGGGAGTGTGATATAACTTAGGTATACATTAGGTACACCTAAGGTACATGGTTATGGGATTAAAAAACATATTTGACAACATATAATTCTTACCTTCTTCAAATTTTAATAAACCCTTCATCTCCCACTAATCCCCATGGGAGTCCATCCCATTAACCCTGCAGGGGAGCTGGCTCCTTCCCATTACCCCCAAGGCAGACAAAAGTATAGTGATTTACACGACAGAAACCGTATTTTAGACTTAATTTGTTGCGAGATGCGATATCGTGCCGTCTTGACCACAGTGCAGGACCTTGACCACTCAACTGTGCACTGTTCAGTTTCTCAAAGAACAGTCACAATGCTCACATTGGTTTGGACTCTGGTTTCTTACATTTATTCTCAGGATATGTGTGCTGGCAGCAAGGAATTATATTTATAAGTATAAAGCTCTTAAGTTAAACATCATCTAGCACAAAATGGAATTCTCAACCGCTTGACTACTAACATTTTCAGCCTCTTTACGTAATGGAAATCTGTCCAAAGCAAACCTGGTGGAGGATTCCCTCCACGTTTTTATTCTGAGATTTAAGAGAGAATATGAAAATTTGTATGTTTTAAGTTAGATGAAATTAAAAATAGCCACTCTGCACAAACTTATATAAAAACCTATTTTGACCAAATTCATAATTTATTAGTTAATGAAATCTTGTCATTAGTTTCTCAGAATAGTGTCACCAATTACATTAAAATCTTACTGACTTTTAAAACTTTGTGTAAACGAGGTGGTCATACATAATAGCCAGTAGAGAATTCTCTGTAATTTTAACAAACAAGCACAAAGATTGCAATTCACTGTACCCAGATGCTGGAAGAAGATTTGCCTCAATGTGAATCGAAAATTACTACATGCTTAGCACGCACGCGTCTGTTTATTTCACCCTAGCTTGCTATATGCTTATTTGTAATTAACTTCTACTTCACAACTGCTCTATTAGTTGTTCTTGTAGTGCTTTAACATATAATACTCCACTGTCTGGCATGACTCTGAGGCAATTTCATTATTACGTGACAGTAATTCTTAGCATAGTGTTAATGAAATTGTTGCCACCAAAGCTGTTCCTGAGGTCGGTGTTCATTTGAAACATTAGGCCTAATCAGCTCACTGTATCTCTCTTATGTTGGTGGATATTGGTAAAATTCGTTTAAATTTATGATTGAGCCTGTCCAGATATGTCTGTTCTGAGTGTACCATGGGCCACTGAGTGAAATTCGAGACAGCAGGTTACAGCATACACATGACTTCATTTCATATTTTACACTGATGAGAAACAGAATGCTTCTGCACTGCAATAGTTTTATTATGACTGGTTATTCCCAAGTCTAATGCTGCCACTGTTTCTTAATACTTGCCATAAAAATTTCTCATCCTTATTCTTTTTCACTAACTAGTTAGATGTTTTTCTTGCTAAGCTTAACTTGAAGGTTTGTTTTGCTTCCAGCTAGATCAAGATCACTTAAGTTGCGCCGGCCTTCGTTGAAGAGGGATCGGAGTTTATCTATTCATTCCCGCAGTGCTCTTCAGAGTCCAACTGGAGAAACTGTTGCTTTAACTCAAATACCATCAACAGACATGGATCAGCATGGCAACACAGGTGACTTAAATTACAAGCTAATTCACTGACATTTGCTTGTATTCCTGATATTTATAGAAGGATAATTTGTGTTTTGTAGTTGTGCTTTTGGTAATTTTTGTCTCTTAGTGTGTAACTCGCATCTACGTAGCATCTCGTTAACTCTACCTTGAATTTGGTTTCCTCTGTGTTGTACTCATTTTCTTTGTGGTATTTTGTTCTTCTTGCTCCTTTGATCAACGTCCTCTATTCTTCTTCTATGTATTCTGCTTAGTTATGTTCTAAACGTCGTCTGTAGTTCATATTACGAATGTACCTTTTTTATGAATGTTGGCTTTGCACGGCAGACTGTATTTCTACAAGTAATTACAACTATACAAAAATGTCACAAACAGTATATTAATCTGGGATTGAAGCCAAAATAGCAAGAGGTTGAGTGCTTTTAAGCTCGTTGATTTACTTAATTTATCTATCAACATTCTTACTCTGTTCACAATAGTAAATGGGGCTCTGCTAAACATGAACGTGTTATCTTGAGAGATGAGATGATGTTTTTTTTGAGTGCAAATTGCTCAAAAGCAGTTCTCGAAAAACTACTCACTCCTACTTATAATACAAAACCAAAAAAGGACTCATTTGATGTTTAGGGTAATGTTTAACTGAACCGAGTTAAAAATATGAAAGGAACACGAACATGCAATTCTTGTAAAGTTTTTAATTACCAATTTTTTGCTGTAGTGTTAGTTCTCATGATAGCTGCTTTTACAGCTGTTTTCATTTTGTAGACCACCTTTACTTTTGAATACGGAAAGATAAGGACTGGTGTGTCCATGCGCCATATTACTGCTACTTGGCTAAGTCTTCGTCATCTATTACCAATAAGGTTATGAACAGTAAGGAGGAAACTTGCTTGAAGAATGCTGCAATACAAGCAACCAAAAAATGTAGTTGATGTGTCTGAAATGTGTGACTTCACATATGTCTGATTTCCATTAATTCTTCACTAAATGGATTTAACTGTTATCAATAACGTAAACACAACGCAGCAATTCCATATATTTTTTTCTTTTTTGGTAGTACAGTACGTGTTGGCCAGTAAGCTTAGAGCTTTTTGAAGGCCCAAGTGGAAAATGTTAAGTGAAAGGAACCATACACGTAGGGTGTCAAAATTAATGAATGCTGCACTCTACGCTGTACTGAAAACTGGCATAATAAAACATAATTTTCTGCAGTATTTTTTTTGTGTGTGTGTTTGCGATGATTTAGTTATGGTAACATATCTAATGGCTAGCAGCAGTAGATTCTACACAGACTAAATAAATTGGTAGCTTGAAACCTTGCAGGATAAGCATGTTCATGGTTCTTTTCTGTTTTGTCTTTGGTTCAGTTAAACCTTACCTTAAACATCAAACGATTACGTTTTTATTTTGTAATTCGTGATCCTTTAGCACACCACATTGTTTTTCTGTATTCTGTGTTAACAACGCAGACGAGCACTGAATTGACCAACTCCAACCAAGGCTTATTCACTCACCTCGAATAAAGGATGCAGTAGTCACAAGAAAGACACCGCCTAAGTGTCTGTTTCGGTTAGTGGACTTTGAAACTGACACCCTGAACTAATTATAAATCCTTTCGTTGCTTTATTTAATTATTATTTAGTATTTTAGTAATAATTGGGGAATTTACTGCTTTAATTCCTTGGCTAATGTTTCGTCACTTACAGCACTGAATGCCATCGTCACCTAGAGCTTGATCATGTGACTTGTGCTGTGAGTGTGGCATAGCTTGTGCTAACGGTCGTTGTCTAGTTAGTATCACTCAGTAAAACCAACAGTAACTAAATTCGAGCTAACATGCAAAAAAACAATCAAATCTAAAATAGTCTAAACACATGTCAGGAGTGAAGAATTCTGATTCTATATAAACCAGTATTGAACAAATCAGGATATTCAATATCCCCTTCAATTCGCAGGAAATGTATTAAAATGAAAATTACAATAGATCCGTCGACCCCTTGTTAGATCTCTTTCAACCAGTTTGCTGGCTGAGCTATTGTCCTGCGAAAGTAGGCCTGTTTACAATTCCTTCCTGCTGTTAAGTAGCAGTAGTCTAGTGCACCTAAATTGTTTGATAGCAGTAACATATATGAATATATAGATGATGTGTTATTAGCCTTCTGAAAAATTAAACTTTTGTTGTTTACACATCAAAATGGCCAATCGGTTTTCTTTGTCAACGGTATTTGTGAAAGGTTGTTTAAATATGACTTACGCCTAGTTCTGAAGGAATTCATCCAGTTAGGCTTGAAACTGTGCTGTTTATCTAGCTTTGCCTGCATAGTTGATGGTCTACATTTGAGTTCGCATTAGTCTATGCGAAAGGACTGTCATTATTTCTTTGCACAAAGATGGTTTTTCGAACTGTGTGGTGAATTAATTTACTAACTACTTCCTTTCCTTTACTTCAAATGGTTTTGAAACAAATTTGTGTTTGTGTGACATGAAATTCATATTTTCGGGCATGAATATGTCGAAGACAAATCCTGGTTTAGATAGCCTCCTCACTGCTATGATTCCTCGACTGCCGTTTTATTACTGCTGTTTCTGCATTTTGATTTACCTAATATTCAGTCACTGTCAACCTTCATATTATTTCATGAGAACCATTTTTGCCTTCTTCGGCCAGAAGTTATATCCTGCAGTTGGGCCAGGTTGCCTGTTTGAAGTGTGTTCTGGATCCAATGTTTGTAATGTCTTAATTAATGCTGTTCAGCTGTGTTTGCCTTTATTACCATTTCATTATTCATTTGGTTACGGTTGTTCATTTAACTTCTGATTAGTTGTTAAATTCAGTCCATTATTAACTCGCACATTGTGATCGGGAGAATTTTATGTCTTTTGATGTTCCAGAAATGTGGCTCTTCACGTTTTTTAAAAATAATAACCATATGAGACATTCTTGCAACTATCCACAGAAAAACTGCCTAGTACAGTCTTTGATTCATTCCATTCCTCTGAGCTTTTAGCATTCCTGACGGCTTCAACGGAGGTGATGTCAAGACACTCAAGGGTCCATTTATGTTTTTAAGCTTTCCATACTGTACACCCCACACATATCTTTAAACTCTTTTCACAGTAAACTTACATGCCAGAAATGTGCTGCAGGTTTTGAAATCTAATAAATAGCATTGGAAATGCAAAAAGACCCACCGCTTCGATTCAAGCTCCAAAAGTTTGTCAGATATAAAAATGTACATGACAAGCTAAAAAGTTTATTTGTTTGCGAAATAAATGAAACTTGTTTTTAGCTTGTGATGTGATGTACTACTGATCATTGTGGTGTCTGAAGCCTTACAGTAAAGCTTGTTTTGGTTCACTTAAATCTTACCTTAATCATCAAACGAGTTTGTTTTTGTTTTCTAATCTTCGTTTGGTCAATGTGTTTCTAAAATTTTGTTCAGGAGACAATTCGGGAAGAAAGAGGAAAATTTAACGCACACTAAAAAACAAGTGCATGTAACTACTTTTCAAACGCATCGTGTCGTGCATAGTTTGTTAAAGGTATGGTATACTGCTAGAAAGAGAAACTGTGGTGAATTAGAACGAAAATAAAGCATGTTATACCAGGTAATCAATTTTGATTATAGTATAGGAGACCATTTGTCAAGAATATAGTAAATTGTTGAGGAAATGAAACGAATACACCATACAGTAGTAATTCAACACAACTGAAAGTTGTTGTGGTAAAAATAAACTCAGTAGCATAAATACTATTATTTATTCACTTCAGTAGGTTGTTAAAAATTCCAGTACTGCTAGCGCTGGGTCAGAATTCATATTTTTTTCACGAAGAACAGCCATTGCTCAGTAAATGTCTCAAATATCTGAACCTCATTATAAGATAATTTACTGTTTTGTAGAGGTAAAAACGTTAAGTAAAAGTGCACATTTGTACGTACACAAATATGAAAGCCTAAATTTTGAAAAGCTACAAATCACTCAAGAATGTTAAAATGTCCATTTCACAAAATCTGTCAGCATTAAAGTGTTTGTATATAGGATAATCCCCGCCTGCCAGGTTTTCGGTGTATATCTGATTTAAATCCGGTTGAGCCTGTGACTATGGGCGAGCATGAGCACAACAAAGAACGAATTGAGCTGACGTTCTTTTGCTCAGAAAGCTCGACAAAAAATTGTTAATGGTTGTTGTATGAAGAGGCTATTCGTTGTTGAGGTTCTGTAGCAATCCGTGCATCAATGTTTAAGCAAATTTGTCATTGTTGACAGAATTGTTATTCCTTGTTTGGTGAAGGGTTATTCGTTGCTGAGTTTTCCTTGGTTGAACGGACATGGGGCTCTTCTGGATCAAGCAGATACAAATAATTTGTAATAGTTGTTGTCTGACAGGGTTATTTGTTGTTGAGTTTTCGTTGCTTGAACGGTCAAGAGCAGAGAACCCGAGTTGGCTAACTAGGTTATTCGTCATTGAATAGCCTATTGCATGTGCGATGACAGCTACCTTCGAAATCTTGAACAGTGATGGAGTACGATAATATACGTGTATTTAGAGACGCACATCCAAATGGGCTCGATTAGTGATAAATAATTCGATGTATTCAATATGTAATAATTTGGTTTACTTCTAATTTAAGTTGAAAAGCTCCACATTTAACAAATAAATTAAAAATAATGAAAACTAACTGGCACGAATGCATGTTGGTTGGCAGGTAAACTGCATTCGGTAGGGTGAGAGCCATCTACCAATAATAGTTACCAGAGAAAATTTTGCTGTGACAGTATATTACTACAAAGACCATTCCTCACATATAAATTTTTACATTTCATTAGTGTAACTTCGTTAATTCATCTATAGGACAAGCAGACATTCATGCATCAAGAGCATTTGTAATAGAACCTAAAAAAGCAAATCCTATTGCCGACCCCCCCCCCCTTAGTATAGAGGGATATTGGGAACCACTTGTCGGTAGGGGAATCTCTGCAACCATGAAAATAGCATTGTTAAACCCCTATTCCGTATCACCCAATTTCACGATCTCAATGGCCTTTTTAGCGAGCATTAACCGCACCCGGTCATCTGCCCGACGAAGCCTTAAGGCCCTATCTCAATCCTCCTTTAACAATAGAACATGACGGGATTACAACAATGGTTTAGGACTGAGATGCAAAACGAGGAGTGATATCAGATAATACGCCTGGTCTTGGATATCACGCCTGGATATCACGCCTGCTTATGAATTAAAGAACATCATGCTTCCACCAGGTGTAAAAAAGGAAGGTACAGCCTCGATTAAAATTAAGAGCTAATTGCAATTGGTTAAGGGTTCTGGGGTGATAGGGATCTACAAGCCGATGCAATTTCTCAGTGTTCCTTATATATTAAACATATTTTTGCAAACTAATATGTGGAAGCATATTAGTTTAGAAATATTAGACTGTGTTGTTTTGCTGCAGTCACAGGAAAAAGTGTTAATCTAACGTGCCTCGTTCTCACTTACTGCAAATGCAAGGCATTTGGTGCATGCTGTGGTTTGATATTGAGTGTGCGCAAAAATGTAATTGAAGAAACATAATTCGGTGAAACATGGACATATACATGAGCAACCAAACCACACCACTGTTGCAATTAGTGATCCAATACCAGTTGTGTGTAGCATGGGCTTCCTCTAGTCATAACTTTTGTACTGTTGACAACAAAAACGACACGTACGTCTCATTAATTAAGGGATACAAAATTCTAAGGAAAAAACACAGATGAGTCAATTTATTAGCTAGTTGTCACCATCAACCGATAAGTACTATGTAGGTTATGTGATTTGGGGCTATTGTGTGTAAACTCAGATTTGTGAGAGCCAAAACAGTCTTACTTCGAGGAGTTGGGGGAGGGGATGCAGTAGGCAGTATTCCCCAAGAGTGGCCTGCAACAAGGAATCTCCTCTGTATAGTCCTGAGTCTTAAACATACTGAATGTCATTTGAGTCCTCAGGTGACACAATGTCAAGAATGGCAATGTTCTACTCTGGTAGTTTTCGCTCTTGGGATTCCCCCCTTCCCCTTCGAAATGGACTGTTGCCCTCTTGTGAACTTCAGTTTAAATACGGTGTTTTGCCACCAACTCACTAATATTCTATACATCTTCAAGTCATTTGAGCGCTTAGCTGAAACAATGTCAAGAAATAGTGGTGAGTGTCCTACTTAGCCATTAAGCATATGTTTCGTGATTATTGCTTGATCCCCACATCCCTCCGCTTGTGTAACTTAAAATAAGCGCATTTCAGTAGTTTGTTGTGTTCCGTAAATCCGTGATTGCATAAAAGCTGGAGTATATATACAACGCTTATATGATATTTGAACAATTTATACGCAGTGCAAATTCATGGATTGTTGGCAATACATTTCCTTTGTGCGAAATATCATGTGTGCATGATCTATTATTTCTTCCAGTTGTAGTAATCAGAAACACACCAAATATGTTTCATTGTTAACTATCAGATGAACCATACATACGCTTTTATAACATACGCTTTTACGACCATACTTTGCCGTTTTCATTGTTTAAATTCATATGATATATATCCTATATCGTATCACTTTTAAACAATGGTCTTTAAGCTGATAAATTGATTCTACATGACTTTGAACAATGCTCCATCCCACAACCTGGTTTTGTATGAGTTTTAAACAAAGGTTCATCTGATAAGTTGGTTTCGTAAGAGTTTCATCTGTCTTATTGCACTTTATTGCATGGCAATAATCAAACAATTAATGAAGAAAAACTTTTACGGCAATCAAAAACCGTGTAACAAATTAAAGCCTGCTCATGCTTGGAATGGCAGAGAATGCTTTTTACAGTTCCTACACCAACAACTGTCAAGGATTTACTATTTGCCAACAACAGTATTCCGAAAGACATTACACTATTAACACTGTCTGGACTTTCAAAGTTGCGGTAGTTTCCCAAGACTGATGTTTCCAAAACGGTTGACTTGCTTGTCCTTATTAGGTAAGACATTCATCGTTGGAATCATTGTACAAAATTGCGACACCCAAATCCGGCTGCATCTTACTAACAGCATTTTGCATATGAACACGAAGCGATAA
Organism: Lithobius niger; assembly: GCA_023313725.1. NCBI lineage: Eukaryota > Metazoa > Arthropoda > Chilopoda > Lithobiomorpha > Lithobiidae > Lithobius > Lithobius niger. The sequence continues at coordinate 50,033 of JAHWFP010070946.1, forward strand.
CCAAGCACCCAACAATTGTTGACCATACCTAAACCAAACATGCTACAATAAACAAGCAGCCAAAACGCGACACACCTCATACCATTGCAGCATTGAACACCACTATTGAAAGAAGAAAAAAACAACAACCGACCAGGTGAACAATAAAGTATGGTGATAAATATCTTATAGCCATACTTTTGCAACAAATGGGATCTGATTAGTCGGTTTTGTCACACTTTTTTTTTTGGACGGTATCCTCGGACCGAAAGAAACATCCTCAGGCTTCGCATGCGGATGCTCTTTCAGTCCTTGGATGCTGTCCAAGAAAACACATGGCAAAAACGACTTACCAGATCCCATTGTTGCAAACCATATGGCTATAACCTATACTGACGCCTGGTGTCATGAAGCGTGAAATACTGGTAATAGTGTAGGTTAAGTCTAGTTAAGTTTTGCCTACGGCGAGAATTTGAGTCACTTTGCCCCGATCTGACTGAACATTCTAACTGAATAATTAATTTTGCTTAACTACGCAGAGTGTTTTCTGTAGTCAGTACCTGTTAGACTGCCAAGTTACCTCATGTTCATCTTTGTCTCGGTCTTGTCTCGATAAATTCTGTTTCATTTTGATACCAACTCATTCAGTAGATACATTCAGTTCTGAGATTAGCCCAAGGGTAAGAGTGAAAGGTTTTTAAGTGACAGCTTTTTACGTTAAAATGACCATTGGTGCGGACACTAGAAAAGACGTTGAGGGAATGACAAATCCCAGTCAGCCTGCCATGTAATAAAAAAGTGGCATTTTTCAACCTTCTGTTGTACCCTTAATTTTCGCCCATTTGTGATGAAACTTTAGACCGAATTTCATGAAAATAGATTCAGCCGTTCTCTTGTCGTTTCATGATACGGATAAGATAACTTAATAGGCACTTCACTTTGCAAAACGTACTTAAAAATGCGTAAATATCCTTGATTAACTGTTATGCCTGCTGTACAAGTATACTGCTACTGGATGTCATTCCTTGAAGGGAAAAAAGACAACGTGACAGATTTTATAAAAATTGCGTCAAAGGTTATTAACTTTCCTAAACTATTCAGATAGGTGAGCGGCCGATCCGACCCTTCTATCAAACATGGCATCACGCTTCGTTCTTTTAGAAACGACTTGGTCTTGATGTTTCAGCTTATACATGAGCATACGTTCCCCATCTCTCTTATGTTGCCAAGGGATTACTAAGCAGTTTTAAGTTAAACACTGCTCCATAAATATATTTTTCTTATGATCGAATGACTTGATACCTTCTTTTACCTTAGTGGGACGCTGATTGTGACGACAATCTTTGCCACTTGTTAATTATGTTTACATAAATAATCCCGGCAAAGAAAAACCGCAGATATGTCATCTTTAGTTGGTAGATTCTGCATATAAACTTTCGTCAAGGTTGACCCTCATCAATGACGTCACACCTAGGATCGGCAAATTAAACATGCATTTAAGAACAACTGTAAATAGAAGAAGTAGTAAGCCATTAAGTGCAAGTGAAAGTAGAATTCACGACGTTTCGTCTACATGGTCGGAGTCGTTTTCAAGTGAGGGAAAGTAAACCATATCAACTAAGTTAAACCATGCTGTTGACGAAGCATAGGCCCTTACAGTTCTTATGGATGTAAGGGATCATAGTAAAATCAAACGTACATGCTAAAAAAAAAAGAAGAGCAGAAATAAAAATGTCATCACAATTCAAACGAATGTGCTAACAGTAGCAACAACTCACCAAACCAGAAGATTAAGGGAAAAGAAAGGAGCATGGTTCGAGCTTAAATAATGGGTCTTTGCATGACTATTGGTGGAAAAGTGGTAATGTCAAGCATCTTTGCGCAATTTAATATACCCTTGCAAGTGATTGGCTATAGGGATCAGGCGATTGTGAACAGGGATTTCGTTAAATGGATGCAAAAAGTTTCCAAGTTTTCTTCAGTCTTGGTCGTAGGAATTTTATATAACATTTTTGTGTGAGCAATATCGGATTTGTGTCCGGCTTTTAGAAAATATTTTGTACAGTGAATTTTCGTGCTTCTGGAGTTTAGAGTTAAATTTATGGGACTTAAGGCGTTTACAGATTTCCTGCTTACTTTGCATAGGTGGCTGTGCACCCAGGGTGGGTGGTTGCATGGCATACTACGGCTGCTATATTTTTTTTATTTGGTTGGAATATTGAAGTACTAATGCTGGGGGGAGGAGTTAAAGTTAGTTTTACAGAGCCCAACTATTTTTGCTAACCAGTTACTACTAGCCAGTTACAAGTTATTAGTATACAACTGTCTACTAAGGAGTTCAGTTATGCCTTTAAGGTATGGGGGTAATAATAAATCTGTTTATGTTGTGGGTTTCGCGTGTGGAAGAGCCATTTTATAAATGGTAGGAATGGAAAACCATTACTGAGGCATATATACTTAAATTCTTCTATTAAGGCCAGTTTATTGTGAAATGTGCATAAACCCTGCATAGTTCATTTTTTAAACCAGCAACTAGGTAGATGGGGTCGCTGTAGGATTCATAACTGACAGTTCGGGTTGTTTGAGTAGGTTTACGAAAATGTACAATTTCAACTCGATTATGGGAAATCGTGAAAACTTTAATTTCAAGAAACGCAACCTGGTTATTTTCAGCTTCTGCTACTGTAAACTGCACGGAGGGATGATAGCTTTTTAAGAATTTTTAAATATCTTTACGAATGCTGGCTTGACAAAGTGTTAAGGAGTAGTCACAAATGTTTTATAATTCATTATTTGGGCGAATTTTAAAACCACAATCTTCTTCCATCATCACACAATTTCATACATAAGACACTCACAGAGTCTTGCTAATTTTCGACAGCAATGCTACTGTCATCATCAGGCACTTCAAAGGAAAAATTAGGATCCTGGTCACATTCTTGCTGTTTGCCAAAATTTGAATTTGGCAGAACACGTAGCCTCCTGTATTTACAAGGTAGTGGACCATTCATGCTGTCTTTAGAAAGTAGTGGGCCCTTCCGGCTGCTACTAGCTCTCCAACACCGCTCTAACTGCTCACTCAAGTCCCTCCCCACAAGGTGTCTCACATTTGGGTAAGAAGGCCCTGAATATTCATAAGTTGGAATCCATTCTGCTCATGGTGTTGTATAGTAATGGATTCCAGGCACCTTAGATGGCTGTCGCGTGCAGAGTTTGAGCGGATGAGCGTCGTGTTTCGTGGCTAGTAAGTTATCAATATTTTTACAATGATGTTGCAAAAGAAAGGAGAGATGGGGCTGCCCATTGGAACATGTTTAAGGAAGTGCCTATGACGTCGAAGGAGGTCCTGCTGTACGATGGTGAAACAAGAGTGCCAGTAAGATCATTAATTACTGCCAGAGAGTTAGGGACACTATGTTCACCTTGAGCTAAATCGGGATTTGTTTTCCACTAGTAATTAAACGGAGTGGGTTGTTTTCTTTATGAGCATTAATTTTTTGTGAGTACAGTGGTAAGTGGGGGTAAGTAGTGCTCTACTTTGTAGTTGTCCAGCACTGTTTGTTCTAAACTACCTAATTTAATAAGTTTCTTGAAAAACTTTTTTATGAGGACCGAAAATTTTGAAGTTGGATAATGGTCCAATTTAGAATAAAGATAAAGCATTGTTTATTTCATGTTGGATTTTTTTTATATTATTTTTTTTTCGTGAACATCATTTTTTTTTAATGTCCTTACTGGCACTCTTGTTCCACCATGCTATAGCTGGATGTCCTTCGACGGCATGTTCCCTTATCTAGGCCTAAAACTTATACTAAAAATTATTAAAAAGAAACTCTCAACACCTCCACCCGTCTGGACATAATGAAACTATTGAACTCAAATTTTTGCCACCACCTTCCTGCAGCACACCTAAAAATTATTTCTTTAACATAATGGTGTTCCAATGGGCAGCTCCATCTCTACTGCCTTGTGCAACATCATTAGAAACTTCTTGTAAACCAATTCACCCAAATTATTTATCATAAAACACTCAGTGACGACTTCCTAACACTTGGTCCAATCAGTACTTGTAAAGATCTTCTAAAATTCTGAAATTGCTATCACCCCACCCTGCAGTTACAATGGAGGAAGCTGAAAATAACTAGATTGCTTTTCTAGATATTAAAATTTCCACAAATTCCCATCATAATTTTCGTGAACGTACTCAAACAACCCGAACTGTCAATTATGACTCCTACACCGACCCCATCAACTTAGGTGCTGGTTTAAAAAATGAACTACACAAGGTTTACGACCATTCTGCCACTAAACTGGTCTTAATAGAAGAATTTAAGTAAATATATCATAGATACTTCAGTAATGGTTTTCCACTCCTTACCATTTGTAAATATATTAACTTTTAATGACTCACTCACACTTGAACGCCGCAAAAAAAAACGCGTTCTTATTACCCCATACTTTAAAGGAGTAACTGAACCCCTTAGTCGAAGGCTGCAAACCAATAACACCTGACTGGTTATCAAAAATAGTCGAGCTCTCCATAGTCCACTTATGGGGGGGGCGGGCCCTGCCCCGTCTCCCGGAATCAATACTGCAATATTCTTACCAAATTTACAAACTAAATCTGTTTATAGCATACCATGCAGCCAGCAAACCTGTGAGCACCCAGCCATCTATATGTAGGCCAAAGTAGGCAGGAAATAAGTAAATGCCTTGGCTCCCATAAATGCAACTTAAACTACAAACGCACAAAGTCACTGCTGCAATATTTCCTAAATCCCGTACAAACCTGATATTCCTCAAAGTAACATATTATATCAAATATCTAACACAAAAACGTGAGAAAATTTGGAGACTCTTTGCATCCATTTAACAAAACCCTCTGTTCACAATCACCTGATCCTAATAGCCAATCACTTGCAAGAGTACATTAATTACACAACGATGCTAGCTAGCATCACCACTTTTTCACCAATAAAAATACAAGGACCCATTATTAATTAAGCTCGAATCTGCTACTTTCTTCTCACTTGTGCCTCTGGTTCGGTAAGTTGTTGCTGCTTCTGGCGTATTATTTTCTTAACTTGATCTACACTTCTTCAACTGTATGACTTAACATAGTTGATATGGTATAGTTTCTCACTGAAAATGACTCCAACCTGGGAGACGAAACATCATGATTCCTATTTTCACTTGCACGTAATGGCTTATTACTTCTTCTATTTTGTTAGTAAAGTGCTCTTTATTTTACTACTTTTTAAGAACAATGGTGGCAAATTGTGGTGCAGTGCTGTATGTTTCTGGTCTGGGAAGATTGTAATTTTTGGATGTGCCAATATTTTAAACAAATAAGCACTGATGTAAACCTAATTCCCTTGCTTTTTGGTCATAAATGTGACAAAGCGTGACATGAATTAATAACAGTATGGAAAGTTAGATGAGTGCTACATAAATAAAAGCCACAGAAATAAGTTTGCATCAGTATTTATTTATCACTAATCTAGTGCATTTGGCTTTCCATCCTGTGAATGCCAATATTTTTAATGCTATTTTAAGCATAAATATTCCGCATAATGTATTGGTGCATTTACAAGAAAACTGGATGCTATCATTTAAGTAACACGTGACCTACAATGGATTGACCCTGCCAGATCCTTTAATGTAGCTAAAGCAAATGTAAATAAGCAAGAAAGCAAATTATATCACTGAAAGGATTCTCGTTAGAGGGCTGTATGTAACAGCAAAAGGGCTAAAATGAAACTAAAATACTACTATTGTTAAGTTATCAAATACAAGTTGGATGAATTACTTAAAATAGAAAAAAACTAAATAATGAAAAACGAAAGCAAAGAAGAGATCATTTCAAAACCCAAACAGTTAATATAAATGTAAACCTATGACGCTCAAACTCAAAATGTCAAAACTCATCAGTATCGCGAATTTTCAAGAAGCATTATCCGAAAAAATAAATATTTTCAGTCCTCCTGTCTTCGTCAGGCAGCAAGAAACGTGTGAACTACAGTATACATAATTGTATGCGCTCTTCTAGATGGATCAAATTCGATCGGGGACAATTCAAACTTGACGTGTCTGTGGCCCTCTGTGTCCAAGAGACCCACGATCCTCTCTAAGCTGCGGATGCCATTTAAAGATGAGTTGTTCTCTAAATCTTCTGCTGACGAAGTATTTAATTGAAGGAAAAGATAGCCCATGGAGATTCATAAGTTATTGGCAGGGCAACCCCTCATGAATCTCCATCTTTTCCTGCAATTAAATACCTCGTCAGCAGAAGATTCTACAGCAGTTCACAAGCATTTGATTTGAAGAAGTTTTAAAATGCTTCGTATATCAATGAAAGAATAAGCAGTATTTGATTATTAGTTATAGGTAATACAGGTAACTAATGACATTAATTAATTTTTGTTTTATTAATTGTCTAATTTTTTGTGTTCCAGTTTGTGATCATTATTCGACTACACGGTTACCTCACACTCAGTTTGAAGGTAGGATTACGAGCACAAATTTTCTCTCACTTATAAATATTTCAGTGCTAGTACTGCATTACTGGTACTCACTTAAGCCAGTTCTAAAATCCAGCATTGTCAATAAGTTTAAAGTGTATTTGTTAATTAGGTAATCCATGTTAGTGTGCTTAATAGTGATAAGTGGACTGTTCTTGTAGTACGAATGTGTACTTAGTGATATCCACTGCACTACTAGGCTGTTGTCTATAAGGATTCACTTTGTAAAGGACCAATTTACTATGTCTAAGACCAGTGAAATTTCTGAGCTAAAATTTAGCCACATTTCCTGTACAACTGTTAGGTCAGGTAAGAACAGTTTACAAATCTTTGATAAAGACTTTGGTAACACTTGGTTTCCAAGCATTGCTGAAAGGTCTTCACCAAGATTCCCATGAGTGTCAAGCACTGCAGAAAAATCTTCACCAACGGTTCGTTTGGGTTCAATACAAGAGGTTTTCATCCGGGGCTTCTTTTGGTCTTGGCATTTTTGAAAGGTCTTCACTAAAGGTTCCTTTCGGTTCCAAGGATTTCTAAAAGTTCTTAACCGTAGGTGCATTTGGGTTCCAAGCTTGGCCAAAAGCTCTTCACCAAATGTACCCTTGGATTCCACGCATTCGTGAGGGGTTTTCGTCAAAGATTTCTCGAGGGGGGGGGGGGGGGAGTTGAGGCTTAATGGTGTGTCGACAGCCAAGCAGTGCTGAAATCTTGGAATGTATGTTAAGTGGGCTCAGGTTGCTATCGTGGTCTTCCCTCCCCACATTATAAGTGTTCAGTAATCTGTGTCATGTTCAGTTTTTTTTTTTTGACAAGGCGCTTTGATTTTTTTATACTTCTTAAAAGTTTTTTTTGTATATTCAGGATGAGTGTTGGTGCTCACATGCGGCAAAATTATACTATTTTTAATATATTAAATAAAATATCTGATCTAAGAAAATAAAATAAAAATTGTATGTGATGCGCAGATAGAAAGTAACTTATGATACGATATTGAAATTTATGGATTTGTGACAGAATGTATAATTACTAGACTCCAAAAAATGTAGAAAGAAATTGTGATAATAAAATTCACCAAGTAATCAAATCAAGAAATCAAATAATTATCACAAAGAACTATTACATAAACACATACAAATAATACTTGACAGAAAAAAAATAGAGTGAGACAAAACAGACACACATTCATCCTACCAAGATGGTGTAATAAGTATGGACTGAGAAATAAAAGCTGTTAAATACAAACAAATTTTTAATAGATTACCAAACAAATTACTTACAAACAATAACAAATTAGAACTGAAACTGATACTAAATCAATTTTTATTAAATGGAATAAAGACAAATTAATAATTGCTGAAGTAATGTAAGTTAAAGATGATAGATTTGAGGATAAAGTTTTAGGTTTGCCATATATCTTCAATTGTTTTGTAAAAATTATTTGTGGGTATGATTATTATATTAATAAATATGTATAACTATTCAATAATTTTGGTAAAGACAGCAATAAGTTTGTGTAAATATGTATAATACGTCTATGACAATGAGAATATTATATTATCATTTTTTATTAATATGTGTATGTGTGTCATTGTAGGTTACATAAAGTTTTTATTACACAAATTCGAGCAATTTTATGCAATCCATAAAATTATTATTACTATTATTGTTATTATCTAGACACGCTAGTGTGTCGCGCCAAGTTAGGCAACAAATATCACATCAAACATCACATCAATTCAATTGTCGAGGTTGTAAACCATTGTAGCACGAAGCCATAGCGTAAAGTGTCGTATATCCTGAAACAGAGGTGGGCAGATTTTAGTTACTCGGATAAAAATAATAATGCGGTACAAAAGCTTAAATTGTGTTGAAATCGATAGCAATGACCTACCTGATAAAAATTAACTCGTGTAAGAATGCCAGCTAAGCTGCTTTCAATGCAAAATCTGACTCACGATAACGTTGCAAATGTGTTACTACTAGTTACTAGCTAGCTAGCTACCTAGCCAGCTAGCTAGTCCGCGCATCCCCATGTTAAATCCCGTAGGGTGATTATTCATTGATACCGAGATAACAGAAAGGCTTCCAGCTATGAAATTGGACGAATGGGTACAGTACATTACTGCGTACCTTTTATGGTTTGGACCATGAGGGTGTAACGGGGGATGGCGTGGGAGGGCCCATAAGTACGAATATATTGTTATAACCATTTTTAGTATCGTCGGCATCGTTGGCTCATTGGACAGCCAAAGTTCGGACAATCACAACATGTAAACAACGCTGCCAAAGAAATTGTATTTACATCCAATTCACGAAAAATAAACAAACTGTAAAAACAAAGCAAAATAAACAAAGCCAAAAACTGATAAAGAGGCTACCAAGTTGAGAGTGGTTCAGCCCTTCAAAGGAGTGATATCAACACACCAAAACTAAATAAAAAAAACTACAACAAAGTCAAAACCAAACCAAAAAAATTATAAAGAGGTGACTAAGTTGAGAATATTTCGGCCTCTAGGCAGATTGTAGTAGCAAACTGTTGAAAACCAATTTCTTATTGACATGGCACTTTATTACACATCTGCACGGTAGTGGAGTTGGGTCTAGTACACAATTTAAAAAAAAAAGGAGTGATATATCAAAAACCAAAATTGGTAAAAGGGTCCGCCAAGTTTAGAATGGTTCGACCCTTCAAAGGAGTGATATCAACACACCAAAATATTTGCCAACTTAATCACACCGAATAATACTTTGGACGTTGAATGAAAACTTGAACATTGCTACCGAGAGTAGCAATGTTCTAGTTTTCATTTATCCTGCGAACTATTAAGCGGTGCGATTAACTTGGTGAATGTTTAGGTGTTTTGATTTTACTCCTTTGAAGGGCCGAACCATTCGGAACTTGGTGGCCCCTTTACCAATTTTGGTTTTTGATATTTTGGTTTTTTCATAAACATAAAAGATCGTTACCGTTCAAACAGTGAAACCAAAACAAATCCAAAACTCCAACAAAGTACGTGTTTGTTCACTTTCACAACAAAGACCATGATATTACACAATCTTGCAAATTTTCAACAACAAACTGCTGTCTTCATCAGGCCTAGCGAAAAAAAGTTTGGATGATTGCATACAACTCAAAGTAAACATTTTTTGCGCATTTGAAACTGCCTCGGAAAAAGGGTTTACTTTGAGTTGTAATGCAATCATCCAAGCTTTTCATCGTTAGGCCTGATGAAGACAGCAGCTTGCTGTTGAAAATTTTCAAGACTGTGTAATACTGCGGTCTTTGTTGTGAAAGTGAGCTAACACTTACTTTGTTGTAGTTTTGGATTTCTACATAAACGAATATAAATGATTTATTAAATTTTTGCTTGCACATATAAGTCCTTCTGGACTTTGCGTCTGTACATGTTACTGCGTATTTTTTAACTATATCTTTACTTGTACATGATTAAAGCTATTATTGTCATTATTATTCAGTTTTAATACAGAGAGGATGGGGATCGCTGGATACGAGCCAAAAAAAAAGTAGTAACCAATGATGATGCATTTGCAAAATGGTAACAGTATGAAAATATTTGTTAGGGTGCACCTGACACCATACTACAGAAATCTTCTTCGGAAAACCAGAATACGCAAAAGTCAAACACTATAAATATGTTAATATCAAGAATGGCAAACCTGCAGTGATGAAGGTGGATGAGGTGGTGATAAAAATGTTAAAATCTTTAGGTCTGAATTAGACCTGAAATAAATGTCTATTATCTTATCGGTATTGTACTACAAATGGATACCAATGAACAGTAGGTAAATGTAATTTATGCTGAAAGTAGTGATATTAATGCCATATTGGCTGTAGTCCCTGTATGGGGGTATAACTTACATCACAGTACTGATAGCTTAATTAGTAATTACAACACCTAGCTTAATTTTAGCCTAATTTCAACACCTAGACGGCACGTGACCGGCTGGCTGAAGTGCCTTCTATCGGTTCCTTCTAGGTTATTCACACTACCCATTATTGTTACCTTTGAAATGTAGTTCGTGATAGAAAACTATAACTCGCATTGGGTGTGGTTTGGCACTCTTCATCAATAATAAGTTTTACCACAATAGCATAAACTTCAAATTGGGTACAAATTACTGCATTGAACTTAAATAAGCTGCAATGGTAACTTATTTATTTACTGTTGATGCATAGATAACCAAGTTCAAATGTTAAGTTATTTACCAAATCATTATCTCTTAAACTCGTGGCTCAATGTGGTTTTGAAAAAAAAATTAACTCTATAAGTAGACATGAGGTAACCAATAATATTATTAATGAGTCTTGTATTGATAATGCTTATATCCACACTAAAATGGAAAGTGTGGGTATGACTATTATAGAAAAAATAACTGACTACTATAAGACAACATTTATTGCTAATTTACAAAATAATTAGTATTAAAAAACGCTTAAGCGTATAAAATACGGATGTAAGCCTTAAAAAACTTAAAGCTTTAAAGGAACAGATATTGGAAAAAGACATGTAAGCCATCAGC
>JAHWFP010070946.1:61474-76251 GCA_023313725.1 Lithobius niger
GTGGTTCGACCTCCAAGTGAGGGCAAAGAGTACATTAATGATTTCTGCCCAGTGCTCTGTAATAATAATTGCTCTGCCGACTAGAATACTGCAGTCACATCAAAATTGGGTTCAAAAGGCCCTGGTTGGTGTTAATACCTACATTTTAAGCTATATAAATTGAAAATCGGTTCATTGATTCGGTCTCAAGGTGAGAGCAAAAGTTTTAGCCCATTTGGCTTTCCGTGTCAAGAATATTGTAGTTGTATTAAAATAGCCTGAGAAAGGCCCTAGGCCTTGTCCATACCTACGTTTTAACCTATAGAACTTGAAAATCGGTTCAGTGGTTCGATCTCCAGGTCAGAGCAAAGAGTCCCAACAACAACAACAACAACAACAACAAGAAATGACCATGCTGTGGACGCCGAACGGTTCAATTGTTGTCATTAAAATTTGTAATGCGGTGAAATAGTTATGACACGACCCCAAATACCGAATTTCGTTGGTCTATGTCAATTTTGGGCGAAACTATAGAAATTCAAAGTTTGACGTGTAACACGGAAGTTCATGCTGAGGCTTACGATAATATGATAGTAAAAAATACTGTATTGAATGAGAGTGAAAAGAGCTTTGAATATGAATATAATGGGGAAAAATCATTACTGAACTTGGTGTTATTGACTTGGGTATCTAAATACCTTTTATTGTCCTACCTTAATTTATGATGAAGTCGAGAGACAAATTAACAAAACGTCTACAAAAAAACAAAAACTAGAGTAGGCAGTTTATCAAAAACGAAAAATCAATTAACTAATCTCAAGGAATGGGTAACAATGTCTACAGTACAATGCATCTAATGAAAAAAAATAACATCTGGGCTCCGGCAAAAACTTAAAAGAAAGAGAGCAGATGAAAACTTACTAGCTAAATACAGACATCTTAAAAATAAAGTCGCAAAACAACTGAAGCAAGATAAACAAGCATTCTTTAGTAACGTCCTAACTGGTAATTTGTATAAAAAAAAATATGTCGAAACAGATAAATGAGTCTACTTGTTAGGAAAACAGTAATATTGGTGACAATATTAAAAAGTTCTTTTCCTGTGATGTTATTCCTAGGATTTGCAATAAATTTAACTGAAATTTTGTGAATCAGACTGAAATTAAGATGTAAGTGCAGTAGACAGAACCAGAGAAGAAGGTATGGTAAGAAAGTTTATTGAGGAAGAAAACCTAGACGTGATCAAAATATTAATAAGGGATTTTGAAATATAAAATTGTGTAGGAACTGAATGGTTTTAAAACGGCACATTCAAAAATTGATAATACAGTAAATTTTTTTCGCCCTTTAATAAATTCTATTATTAAACATGAAATCTGTCCAAGGAAGTTAAAAACTGAAGTATTAAGATGAGTTATTAAAAAACGAAATAGTACAAATTGATATGATCATAGGACCATAGCTATACAACCTGCTAACAACCAGATTGTTGAGAAATATTTTGCACACACGATTCAGAACTTTCTCACTAAATGTAGTGTTACTACAGAAAACCAATTTGGAGTAGAGCTTAGATTAGTAAAGCTTTGAATGAAGGTAAATTTACAGCTGTAATAATGATAGATCTACAGAAGGCATTTGGTACTATTTGTAGAAATATTCTGATAAAGAAAATGAAGATGATTGGTAATTTGACGTAAAATACTTGAAATTATTAAGTTATTTAAGTGGAAGGACAAGCTATACCATAATCTGTAACAAATTAAGTCATGATTTTAACAGCAGTGATGCGATATCACAAGGTCCATACTTGGCCCTGTTTTATGTAAAATATATTGGCATGAAAATTAAACAAAGCACTTTAATCGTTGCTGATGACTTATTTTTACTAGCTCGCCACTATGACGAGGACCTAATGATGAAATTGTTACTAGAACGATTTGATAAAATACGTTTACGTACCTATAATAATAATGTTTTCTTATGAGAAAATACAGTTTTTGTGGAAATGAAAACGCCACATATGAAAGAAAGGAATTAAATACGCATTGTTCTGAAAGACGAGAAATTATATTCAATATTAAATAATGTACACAAGGCTAAGAACCTGGGTTATACAATTTATAAAAAATCGAAACATACAACTCACATTGATATTGTTGATTTAAAAACTTCGTAAAATTATGCCAAAGATTTATTGATTAAGGCTACTTTTAAATCTTGACAATAAAAATAATGTTTATTCTGCGTGGATTGAACCACATCTTAGATAAATACAATTATATGGATTCACAACAAGTAATGTTATAAAAAGATTACAGAGTGTTCAAAATAAAAAATTTTAAATACTAGTCTATTTAAAAAAAAAACCTTCAGATCTTTATAAGAAATTTGGAATATTAACTATCATAAGTTTATCGATTTAATGATCTTCACGAAAAGTTCCTTTGGGTTTCAGTGTTATCAAAAGGACTTCACCAAAGTAACCTGAGGTTGGCGCTAATGACCTAGGTGTCGACGCACCATTAAGCCTCAATCCTCTCCCCCCCCCCCCCCCCCCCCAAAGTGACCTTTGGTGAAGATCTTTTGGTTCTAAGCACTGTCAAAAGGTCTTCACGAAAGGTTCCTTTGGGGTTCCCAGCATTACCAAAAGGTCTTGACCAAACGTTCTTTTGGGTTCCGTGCATTGCCCAAAGATCTTTACAAAAGTTCCTTTTGTTCGAGGGCATTATCAAAATGCTTGAAACCAACGGTTTCTTTAGATTCCTAGTGTTACCAAAATTACACTTAAAAACTACTTCGGAATCTTAAAAAAAGGTGGGATAAGCTAACCTTGAATAGTCGAAGAGCTAACTTAAGCAGAAAATTCCATTATAGCGTAATACTTTGCCGAGAAACCTTTTTTTAAACAGTTACAATTTGCTTAAAAAAGAATTGTGAAATTGGCTTTTGGAAAGACATAAAATGTAATACTTACATTTTAGGTGGTTGATGTGATGTGATTGTCATTTATTATTTACTAAGTGTATTTATGGTTTTTACTAGATTTTTGGTATAGTGTCTATCTCAAACATTTACTAAATTATGAATGCAACATTTTCTTTGTGTGACACTATCAGCATACTACACAAGTACTCATAAGTACTTCCTGCAGACGTTTCCTTGTGTCATAATAAATTTTTATTATTATTATTATTGAATAAGTATTATTGTTATAGCTCTTTACTAAAGGTTCCTTTGGGTTCCAAATGTTGCCGAAAGGTCTTCACTAAAAGTTCCTTTGGGTTTCAGCGTTATCAAAAGATCTTTTGGTTCCAAGCTCTGCCAAAAGGTCTTCACGAAAGGTTCCTTTGGGTTCCCAGCACTTCCAAAAGGTCTTGACCAAACGTTCTTTTGGGTTCAGTGCATTGTCCAAAGGTCTTTACAAAAGTTCCGTTGGGTTCGAGGGCATTATCAAAATGCTTGAAACCAACGGTTTCTTTAGATTCCCAGTGTTACTGAAATGTCTCCACCAACACATCCTTTGGGATCCAAGCATTACCAAAAGTCTTCACCAAAGTCTACTTTGGATTCCTAATTTTTCCAAAAGGTCTTAATCAATTCTTTTAAAGTTCTTCACCAAAGCTTCACCAAAGCTTCACCAAAGCTTCCCTTGGGTTCCCAGCTTTACCAAAAATGCTTTCACCTTTGGGTTCCAAGCATCACCTGAAGCTCTTCACCAAAGGTTCCCTTGAGTTCCCAGCATTACTGAAAGGTTTTCACTAATGGTTCCTTTGCGTTTAAAGTGTTAAAAGTTCCTCTGTGTATCCAATGTTGTTAAAAGATCTTGACGAAAGGCTCCTTTGCGTCCCAAGTGTTACTGAAAATTCTATCAAAGATTATGTGCCATAGTGAGATGGAGGAGTTGGCCTCATTATTTTTCACGCATTGAACCTCTCATTGCTGTTGCATGGGCTTTGTGAAGAAAAGAACTTTTTTATAAATCGGTGACCAATACTTGGTACAACAACTGTCTTTGCATAATGACTGAGACGCTCAACAAAACTGTAATTTTCAGCACAAAGGCACCCATAACAGGTTTTCGAAACTAAAACACTTAATAGCTAGCAAAGAGTGATTTAGAAGTTAATTACACAACTTATTTTTAAAATAAATAAATATACTAGTTAACATTTGGCAACTAACCGTGATAACATTTTTATTTCTAACTTTAAAATAAAAGCACTTCAAGGAATGCCTGTAATCATCACGTTAATGCAAAGTTGATGCTACCACCTGCGAGACAAATGTTGTAAAGGTTGTAAGGCATAAAGCAACAAGCAATTCTTCAGTTTCTGGTATGTTTTGTACGTCTTAATTTTCTCTTCTAAATTGTGCAGCCACTACTCAATTAAGAAACAAACTTTCCTTTCACTGCTTTGTCTGCAGGTTAGGAAAGAAATTTAAAAAATATTACGTTATAATTGGTGATAAACCCAACAAAGAGGAGCATACAATGGTCAACAAAATGCAAACTGCACAATCTTAGTGTAGTTGCCGAGCGACCACAGACAAATTTTAAGAAAATTAACAAATACAGTCAAGTTTAAAATGAATTTTAATTTGCTTCACCTGCAATATACTCTTTTTTTCTAGTTTGAATTTATGTAAAGGTGTTTTTTTTCCCAGAGCTCCGTGATAATTTGTTTGATTTGTCTTGTTTGTACTTAGTTTATATCTAAGTGACCGCATTTGTCTTTTTGTAATAATACTAACCTTTTCCAATAATTTCCACTTGAAGCCATTACAGTTTTGCTTAGTTTAAGTTGCTGTTTAGACATTCCTGTACTAGCAAAACAGTTAGCTATGTTCGGTTGCTGGTATTTACATAATTACAGCATCAATCACCGATGCATTACAATTCAAACTAAGTGGAAACACTAGCTTGTAACCTAAAGACGGAATGCATTCGCCTGCTGCTTTTTTTTACCTTGACTGCAGAAAACTGCTATTTCTTAGTTGGCATTGTGGTCGCTGATGAGGAACCCTTGCTCGCTTACAGTGTTAATAATCTAGATAGTTTCAGTCTTCTGACAATAAATACATTTGTTGGAATATGATGTTTCTTGGATGAAGTACAAAGCATTGTCTGCACTAATGGCAGTAGTTTTTGTCGAATTTCGATTGGTAGTCTTTTAGTGGGTTTGTCAATCTCGCATACGTTTATTAAAAAAATTAAAGAAAAGTACAGTGTAAAATGTGCTGTGACTTAGTTGCTTCGTGTATACAATGTAACGTTCAGAACACATTAACTATGCACAAATTCAGAAATGTTGCTTAGAGACTTTACTATGAAATTTGGTTGTGATTTTTTCATGGCCTTGGAAAACCTGTTGGAACCGATAAATGGGTAGTGATATTTAGTTGCAAGCTTGATGGACTTTGACATCAGCTTTCATATCGTCAAACTTCTGTTGTACTTGTGCATTGTAGGTGATAGATGTACATGCACAGCAAAGTTTGACTTGGGCCAAAACCGTCAGTAATGCCATTCTGTTGTTGTTTTTGCCCCTGCTTAAGCTGGACCAGCATTCTGATTGTTTCAAGTCTTCAGTCACCAGAACTGGAAAACCTAAACTTACAGAAATTTCAGTGGTTTCAAACTAACATGCATTTTTTCAACCAGTTTAAAATTGACAGTCCCCTTAGCAAATGTAATGTCTTTGTTATTTATGGGTTGGTACAGTTTTTTTTTTTTTGTGTTTGAGTCTTTACATTTTTCCAATTTACACATTTGGCCTACGATGCTAAGTTGATGAGATGGATCAACTTGTCATAGGTTCGACCATTCCTTAGTGTCTAAATAATATTTTCTGTGTAAGTGTCGGTTAGGTTTATTCTCACATTCAGTGTGATGCACTACCCTTGAATCTGGTACTAGCAATCCATTTGCATGTCGGTGCCGAAGTGAAAACTATGTAATCTAAATTATGAAATCCACTGGAAAAGCTTTATCAATTTCATACTAACAGATGCCCAATTTCTTATAGTGCGAACAACAGAACCACGATGAGGAAGTATAACAAGAAGGTGTCATGCAATGCATAATGTCTTCACTACAAATTCTCAAGCTAAAAGCTTGATTTGCATTCAAAATATTGCTGGCAATCATGTGTTTTTAAGTCACGCAGTCTAAGTTTTCTTTTATTATCAATACCAGCCTCCTTTTTTATTATCAAAGTAAAATCAGTAACTTGTTTTGTATAGCTGGTTTATGCAGTGGTGTTAGAATTTGATAGAATTTGGTAACACTTTGAAGAAGTATTAGATTGTGTGTGTGTGTAAGCTATACTGAGAAACTGGTCCAGTTTCTTTGACTTTAAAGGGGATAACTTGGCTAGTGATCAACTAAGTGACACAGAATACAACCCACAGTACTACAAGGTGATCTAAAAGTCCCTTTTACGACTTTAATTAGTTATAAAATGAAACGTATGCATAAACGGGCAAGCACATTAGGGCAGTTCAAACGTTGTTAAAAACTGTTCAGATGCACAGATAGTTGTATATGTGTATCTAGATGCCATTTGCTTGGCCGACATTATTATCCCAAATATGGTGATGTTCAAGCTTAAGTAAACATGCTTTCAGGCATTAGCAATGGTGACTGGAATTGCAGTTCAAAATCGATTTAATGCACTGCTTACTTGTGAAAAACTAATATGACTGAAATTAAAAACTGTTGCGCCTATGTGTTATCACATTATTCTTGTTCGGGTCCACAAGTAGTGGAGAAATACGATGGTGACGACATGCCAACATCAGAAGTGCCTTTTTCCACCTGAAAAAAAGCGTAGCAAAATGTGCCATCTGTTAACCAGAACCTGGTTTCAGAGCAAGCTTTTTGAGGGCTTAAGCTGCTATTGGAGTTAGCGAAAGCACTTCCAGTTTCAGCGTGGAAATTATGTGGAATGAAGCATAAGGTAACTTCAGCATGGACACACCCGTCATTAGTTACTCATGATGCCATAGCCATGCGACTGAAAGAGTTTTACTGGTTATGTAACCAAAGTTTCCTCAAAGTGGCCAGAAGTGCTTGCAGCAAACTTCAACACACAGTAAACTGGCACCACTGCTGTCTAGCATTGACTGTTAAAAGATTTTTCTTGGTCGTGTAGATTTTAAAATAAATAGTGACCAAACATTTTAAATTTGCCAGTCTGTTTAAGCACAGCTTAAGTGTTTTCACTGAGCTTGTCTAAGTTAATTTTCATGCAGGAGTACACATTTTTAAAAAAAGGAACATATTTTCAATATAAAGTGCAGTATCGCTAAACCTTGCGTAATTTGTACAAGTTTTTCTAATGTAGATCTCAGGAGTGTGTGTTATGCTGTTAACTTTCTTGAGGCTAGTTTATTCCTCATCTTTGCTTCATGAGCTCTTCGTGTTCACTTAGCAATGGCATCATTATCTAACTGCACAATTTCCAGGCTTCAGATGCATGAACTCGTTGTAGAAGTCATGCATGGTAAGTTTGGAAAGTTTTGAGATGGTGAAGTTGGTGTAAGCTGGTAGTCAAGTTTACTTGCATGAGATTTTTATTTGGAAAATTAAATTTAGTGTGTGGCAGTGTGTTGTACTTCACAAACTTCTTCTCAGTGCTTTATTATAGCTTCATGGATAGACGCTCAGATTATTTCTCCAAGGATTTTACCAACTTTGGTTGTTCTTTAGTTTGAAGCAATCTTTTTTCGAATTACAATTGCCCAGCAGTTTTGAGATAGTAGTTGCTTTTTGGTGTTTCTTTGTGTTTTCGTGTTAAAATTGTTATAGGTCTTTAATCTCTGCTTTTCATAGAATTTTTAAATCCTTTACATCTTTCGAGAACATTAACACTTTTTCCATTTCAAAGAAAATGCAACTATGGAGCACAATTATTATTCCTTTAAATTTTCGGAGATTACTCGATTTTCATCTTCAGAAAGTTCACGGGAAAAACGAACGCCGACACAAAAACTCCGTATTTTGGCTAAGGTTTAAAGGAGCTAATTGTGCTCCACAGTTGTCTTTTCTTCGAGGTGTAAAAAGTGTTAATGTTCTCAATATGTCATCTATTTCTGCTGTTATCAGCATTTGACAATTTTACAATCCTGTTGATGTCCTTCAAAACCAAACTGTGTATAAGTGAACTACATAAGTCTGTGGAAGTAAATCTGAAGGGGTGAGCTTGGTACTGGATGTGATCTTTTGAGTCAGTATTTTCATGAATGGGAAAACAAAGTCAGGGTGCTAGGCATATTTTCGTGATATTTCTAAAAAAGTCATGATGTTTTCTACAATCATGATAATTCTGTAAATGTAACTCAGTACTTCATGCAACTGCAGTTGGAAATTTGTTTGTGCTTACATGTCACAGACTTCTGAGTTGTTGGAAATACCTGGAATTGTAGTTATTCTAGTATTCAGGTTACACTTGATTTGTGTTGCACCTCAGAATTTACCAGGAAAATGACAGTGACCAACAGTTTTTATCTTTGCTTGCTATCATGGTCTCCTTACACAAATGCGGGTGTGCTAATCCAAACCAAAATTCATCTCCTCGGCTTTTTCCATTCTTCACTCCCACTTATGATTGAGTCCCCATCTCCGCGTTTTTTTTATCTGTGGGACTCGGTACAGATGACACACCACCTGTTGCACACAAAGGTTTACAAGCTGGCAAAAGAAATATCCCATGTGAAAGCAGCGTCTTAACATCCTGACTTGGCTGAACAATGTCATAGGTGTTATTTGCTCTAGTAGGCTGACTTCAAATTATTTTCCATCAACTGAACCACCTCATATGATGGAGGTGGTTCAGTTGATGGATATTTTCCCAAGTATAGGTTTTTCATAGCATCGTATAGGCCTACACTTGACTTCTGGAAATTTAAATCCTAGTTAGGCTGCCATTGTCATTATTTTCCAAATTCCGGCATCGCACCCTTTTCGAAACACGCAAATGGAAATGTTAGAATACCAATGGCGCAGCCTCTTCGTTCTCCAAATGTGCTCCCTCCTTCTCTATAAACTATCAACCAAAGGTTTAATCACAGCGACAGTTTGCCATTAAATATTTTTGTTAGCAACAATTCACGAAAAGAACTGTGGTAAACTATATTTTTTATGTTCAAATTGTAAAACAGTATATCACTTGTAAAATTCTTGTCAAAATTTAAGTTATTGTACTAAGCTAGTAGAAATTCAATCTACAATAAATTCTACACAATTCTGTAACAAAAAATGGAATGGCTCCGTACAATACTTGAAGGGTTCAGTTTACCACAACATACATTGTACGAAGCACAGGGTTGCAGAGAAAGTGATTAGAATCAAAGGAGTAGTGTACAGTAATAGTGAACATGAATAATAATCTTCTTAAAGAAACCAGAGTTAATACAGTTCGCCACCAGACATTAAGGTAGCCTAGAAATTAATTTAACCGAGCCATGGAAAAGGGACAAGAATAAGCGAAACGTGGATATTTTTTTTATTGCAAATAACCAAGATGCACCAGTGCAGATTGTAATGAGACTCCAACCAAATACCTGCAGAGCAACACACCTTTCAGATTCCAATTTTATTAACCCTTCCATTTCAGGATTACGTCCAGAGGGGACTGGTGATGCGATTCAATCTCGCATCCTCTTGGCTGCAATCCCCTAACAACTTGGCGTTAATGACCGAAGCCCCTGAGGTTGGCGTTAATGACTTAGCTATCGATGTGCCAAAAAACTTCGATCTCCCCTAACAACTTGCGGTCTTTATGCTTCCATCACTCAGGCTCCCAGGGAATCCTCATGCGGTTCCCATGGAACCTTCATGTAGTCCCCTTTTCTTCAGTGGACTTCGTGTGTGTTGATACATTCTGGTTAATGCTTGCTTCGACACGTCTGAAGAAAACTCTTCACTCAAGTCACAAAGGTGCAGAGGTTAAAGAGAATAGTTATTTAGCAGGCACTTGCCTGGCTCATTGATCTGAATTCCTAACTGAAACTATCGTTCGGAAGGGAGTGCCATATCCAGCAGTTTATGGAATGAGAGGCCCCTTTAGTTTGTAACGCCACTCACTACCTTTCTGCTTGCCTTCTGAATTAGAGTTTCTGCAAAAAAAAAAAAAAAAAAGCTTTTCACCTGGATTGTCCTCTTCCTGTGTATGACCTGGCTGGATGATATATAGTTCTTCCTATGGTGTCCTAAGAGGCTGATGAAAACTTGCATATAACGAAGAAAGTGTGAGAATCATGTCTGATTAGTAACTGTGATATTGTTAAGAAGTGATAGGATGTTACTCATTTTGGAATTAATTTAGCATACCCGTAATTAAAAGCATTTAATGGAAATTATTTTACGTGGAATTCAAGGTAATGAATAAAGAATCAGAAAAGTGACCAGGTTTGCGTGCTTATCTTCATTAACTCTACATGTGACAAGAAATGCCTCTTTTCTTGCCAAATATGGTTGAGTTTAAGGTAAAGGGGGTTTGTTTTCAGAAGCTCACTGTAACATTTTAACACTTGGTAATTCTATTACGTTATGCAGACATATTTTATTTTGTATTTCTGAATGCATATTTGCTACCTTAGGTTGCTTGGTCTGAATGTCAGAATATTTTTTCTTTTTGTCAAAGTTGTGTGTAGCATGATTGTGTTCCCCTTTTTTGTACAGCTTGCAGCTGTACTTCAAATTAAATTAAGTCAAATTCAGCTTATTCAAGTTGATTTTCTGCAACAAATTTTCAATACTGAGCATAGATCTTATTCTGGCCGAAGGGGTGCTTTTATCCAAATAAAAGGCCTACTTTCCCAACACCGACAAACCCATTCCAGTGCAAAAAGCATACAACGAGGAAATAAAACAATAAAGTCAAAAATTCAAATCTGTTGCAGCCAAAAACTTTACATGATGTAGATGTAGTAATGTTTGTGTAAATAGTGTCTGTAATTATTTTGGGGTCTGAAGAAAATCTGCACTTAAGATTGAAAATTCTCTGCTGAAATATTTGTTAAGTAAATTCAGTGTACTTATCAGAAACCTTAACAAAAAATAGTCATTTTAATAGTCGTATCCTACTGTACACTTTATACCACAGTAACAAAGAAACAAACATGAACACGTAGCCAGGTTGCTGACCACACAAGCTCTTTTTTTTAAGATGGTCGTTTTAGAATAATATTACAATGGCAATAGCAGGATAATGAAGCCTTTCATGCTATTTCGCATTGCATGCTTTGTATGAAAAAGTAAGTCCTTGCTTAATAAATAATAGTCATCGCCATTCGTAAGTAAAGCATACACATAATGAAGTTTGTTTAGTATAAATTAGTATAAATTTGTACATAATGGCTACAAAAATTGTGCAGGGCCAGATAGGACGTGCTGCTCTGAACTGAAATGTGACAACCCCTTTTTTGATTTCTCAACATTTTGTAACAAAACGGGTTAGAATTTGGAAGGGATAATATTTTCCAATAAATTTGTTATCAATTCATTGCAAAAGAAATGAACTCTTCTGTGTTGCAACCATTAATTTGTGTTGACCAGGCAAGTCAGCTTTTGGGGTCTACTTCCAGGCGAGGTTTTTCGCGAATAGCACCTATTTACGGAATTGTCCAGACCTGGGGATATTCTACTCCGCCACCCAGACGGGTTTTATTTTATATTTGTGAATGCATTTTTTACATGTGGCTACTGTTAGGTTGCTTGGCCTGAAACTAGGCAATATTTTAAGCATGGTTGTTTCTTTTTTGTTCTGTGTAGTATACTGGTATATTTTGTTTGCGAGACATGCAAAGTTTAGTACTTGTGTCTACGTATCACTTTTCTTTGATGTAGCGTAGTGGTGTTGTTTAGTTTAAAGTATTTTGTTGAAGCGTTTGCATTTTGTGGTTGTGATTTATTTTTGGTTTCTAGTTAATCACCAACCGTCGACTTACAGGCGTGAACCAATATGGCGCAGAGCTTTTACTCTTGACAACATCCAAGGTAAAATAAATACAAACTAACACGAACACATCATGCACGATGTGCACACGACTAAGACTGACACTTACTGTATTAAGTGCACTGAACACTCACAGTTATTGGTTCATCGTCAACTAGGGTGACGGGTTTTATTATACATTAAAAGGTACGGTAGTAACACACATTGTTACACTGCGTGATATTCTGGTCACCATTATTCAAAATAGAAGCAAAGAGATAAAGTACACCAACTGCTAATGGGTTTGAGTAGTGTTTCGGACAGCCAATCAAACAACAGAACAACAAAAATGACTTAATCATTTACAACTGGCGCAACATGTACGGGCAGGCATGAATACCATGCCAGCCCAGACTGTAGAAAGCCAAAATGGTATGCAGTTTAGTTCTTTTGCTGTGCTAAAAATGTACTTTGTCAGGTTTCAGACAGTTTTCTAACAGTTTTTATCCCTTCAGGATCAGTTTTATTGTGGGCTAGTGTCATGCTGTTGTGCAAATTAGCAGGTTTGTACCGAGCATTTGAAAATGTTGGACATCAATGTAATAATCCTAAACTTTTTAAACACATTTTACATGCTGGCTGCAGTTTTTTAAAACTATAACAGCTGCCATAAGTGCAGATACGCCCATGCCATGTAGATTTACGTAATTTTATGAACCCAAACTAGTACTCTTTACAGCACCTGATATAGCACTGTTTTAAGCACCCAACATTGACACTGACAGCACTAATTTATTGGTCAACACTGTCCGACGCTTCCAATAGCTTTATATCAACTAGCACTGTTTGTTTTTCACATGCAATCTCTTGTTGAAAGAAACAGAACTTGACCGTTAAACTAGAACGAACACAAGCGTACTGTCTTTGCCACCAGTGCAGATCATTTGCTTGTTGGGGTAACAGAATGGTAAGCATGACTGGCTCATTGGCTTGCCCCTGGTCTCCATCATAGCAGATATTCAGTTTAGAAACGAAGTAAAACAACATCATTTATAAACACTTGGTTTCCCAAACTCTCACAGTTAACATTAATGGGAACATAGTCAACGAAAATAATAAATGAAAACTAAGGAAGAATTATTACTTTCTTCAAGTTTTGAAGTCTTGGTTGGCCGCGTCTCATTTATAAACCTCAGTTATTAAAGGTTACAGTTGTTACTACAAACCCTCCATTTTTTATTTTTTTTTATTTTTCGTAAGTATTTGTTTCTCTTTCCCACTCAGATTTTCTGTAAGGGTTGGAACTAAGAGGTGTCTCGTGTTCAAGGATTCTTTTCTAGATTAAATACAGATGTAACGGTTCCCAGTGTTGTTAAATTCTTCAGTTGAGGTTCTTGGCATTGGCTGGTAACCATTCAAAATGCAGCTGTCCTTCTATTCACAAACATGTGGAGCCGAAAACTAGAGAATGAGTTTCTAAAATGTCTTTCAACGCACAGATTGTACAAGTAAGCCCCATCACACAAATGTACATTTTGCTCTGAACACATGCCCGTGATAGTCTAGTCATTATGGGAAAAAATGGAACCTTAAATACAGTCACCAGAAAGTGAAGCTTGTTTAGTGCTAATCCCTGCTAACAACATAGCAACATCTGTAAAAGTTGTACTCTGGACGCCATGTTGGAAAACGGCAGCCAATTTTTGGCAGTAGCTACTTAACTGTACAAGATACCTGAAAATAATTAAAACAAAAGTTTTAGAGACAAAAATGACGAACAAAATGGAGGAAGTTTAATATTTTAGTAACAAAAGCTGAGAAATATATCAAATATGAGGGAAATTTTATGAAAAAGTTCTTCCCACGAAAACTCATATCTTCTTAAAGTAAGAGTTTACATGTAAGACCATATTTGTTCATCTTTTTCTCCTCTATAACTTTTTGTAGTAATGGCGTTTTGGTGTAGTACAGTTGGCTTGGAAATATATCGCCGAAAAACTCAAGATCGGCCTCCAGTTTTTAACATGGTGGCCATAGCACAACTTTTACAAAAGTTGCAGTAAACTTCTACAAAGTCTCGCCTTCTGGTGTTTTTATCCTACGTAAAACCGTAAAATGACTGGTATGATAAAAGTGCAGTTCGAAAGGAGCAAGTAAACTGTGTTCAAAAGTGGGTTTTTAGATGCTTGTCTATTCTTTCAAAACCTACTAGTTTTTATGATACACAGTTTATAATCAAACTGAAGATGATTGCTAACTAGCTTATTCTCTTAAGTGACTTTTCCAGCTAAGTTTTCAACTGTGCCTTTGTTGAAGATTTCCAAAGTATCTTTGTCCTTCCTAGCTGGTTCAGGATTAAGATGAATGCATTTCTGTGTTCCAACATTCTCTCCAATAGGTTTGTTATATCGTGGGACACTGCATTCCATTCATCAGAAAAATAACTGATATAGCATACAGGATACAAAGTTTCTTACTATCTGCAAAATACTAACCTTCAGTATGTGCTTAAATCACCTGATTTGCTATTTAAAATGCCCGACACAGATTTAAAACTCATCCTTTTAAATCTCAGTTGATTAGTTTAGCTAATCCTCCGCTAGGATCGTGCAAGGCGTCTCCTTTATAACACTGTTACAGTGTTTGGTAGATCACTTCACTTCGGGCATCTGTGCTGAACACACGGCTGCTCGGTTTGCTATTGTTCGAATAAAATACGCCATAACGCCCTTTAAAACGCCAAGATGGCGGACGCAGTAAAGTTGAACGAGTTGCTTTCCTCCGGTAAAGTGTTTCCGATTTGTACCTGCAAGAAAACTCCGATCGATTTGCATCCTGCGTGTAGGAATTGTAGGA
>JAHWFP010070946.1:76351-93188 GCA_023313725.1 Lithobius niger
GAACTACACGACTCGGCGTCGGTAAAGAAGATTTTAAAGTGTTGGAAGAAGACGAATTTACGTAAGTTGAGTGAGGGGCGTCGAAGTGGTTCGGTGGCTTCCAATTCTAAAGCGTCGGCGATTAAAACACCTCTCGATGTTCGTTTACAAGCTCTGAGTACTGATGTGAACGGGCCTTTAGTTTTCCTGTCTGCTGAGACGATCGCTAATCATTCAGGTAGTCCCCCTACTCAGCTGGTTGCTCCAGCCGTTGCCATGGAAACCGAGGTAGTGATTTCTCCGTCAGACTCGTTCCCGTTCGGCGATGACACGCCGCTACGAGAGAGAATTTACAATTGGTTATTTCTGAGGTGAGAAAAGCAACTAAAGCGGATATGAATGTTCAAATGGACATTATGAGATCAACGGTAACTGTCGAAGTTAATTCTAATGTGGATAAACGTTTTGATGCATTTGAAAACCGCGTTATAAAATTATTGGAGTTGAAAGGAGCGGCTTCTTTGCCTCCGTCAGCGGTGCCATCTGTTGAGCAAACCCCGCGTTTTCAGCCTAGCGTTCCCAAGGTAAAGGTCGTTGCCGACGATACACAAAATGGCGGCTCTCATACAGCCGAATGTCAAGCTCCGTGCACTAAGAAGACGGACGATGTTTCTAAAATCAAGAAGTCGACGAAGAAAGAAAGTAAGGTAAATAATGATGTGGCGGATAATATTAAAAAGCATGGCAAAGGGTCTGATGTGGCAATGGTTTCAATTCAAGCGGACAAGTTCGTGCCGAAGTTTTGTAAACCGGGCGGAGCAGTGGTTGAAAATAAAAAAGCTCCTGAAAGGTCTAAAACACACATGCCTTCGTGTGATACTAGATCTTGCCCAACCCGTTCATCTCCTTGTCGAGAAAAGACGCAGGAGTCGGGAATTGCCACGGGCAATGGTGATACCCAAGAAAAAAGAGACCCTATTTCGGCGTTGCAAAATACGATTGCGTCGCTCCAATCGGAGATCGATCGTTTAAAAAAGGGGAAAAAATTGCCGAAGTCACATAAATGTCAGATTTCATCCGTGAAAGGAACAAATGTAATCTTGAAGGGCGATTGCACGCATCGTGATCATGAAAATAATTCTCCCAAACGCCGTTCTAGGGAACTCTTAGGGCACGAAGTTGTTGGTTCACAAAACGCCAATAAGCATAAACGCCCAAGTGTCTGTGATACACCCAAACGTCCGGATGCCGACAATACGTCCAAACGCCATGCTAGTAAATCTCCCACCAAGATATTTAAGGACGATTCTGGATTTACATTAAACTGCTCATCAAAACGCCTGTGTAGTGCTTCGGTGAATATCAATGAGTCTTCAGGTATGTACCATGCATCAATAAAACCACATGTTGGTCACAAAACTTTGCATAGATCTAGCGCTTCTTCTAAATGCCATTTGGGTTCGCCTATTCGACAACGGGACTACATCCCGGAGCTGCATCACAAGTCTCGGCATGATGATTTTATTGAATCCCAGCATCCTGACTGTAAACGCCCCCGTTTCGGGCGTGCAGACTCCGAATATCCGGACGAATATGACTCAACCACGGGTACTGATGATTTTTCGGATGAAAACATTATGGGGAAGGCGCCGGCTGCTGGCTCAAACACCGACATTTTTGAAGAAGGGCCAGATTTTGTTCACTGGGACGTTTTTCATGCTGCATTGATTCGTAGCCTCTCTGATTCGAAGGAGTACTGCAAAGATTTTGTTCCCCCTGAAGTAAATCCGGACGATCCCCCAATGGACACTCTTGCAAACTCTGGGGGAGAGCGTGTAGCTCTGCTTCATATGCCTCAATCTGCCGTTGCATTTCGTCAGCTCTTGAACCAAGAAAGTTTGACTCGCAAACATGAAAAGTCAATTTCGGTTTCAAAGCCTTTTCCCCCTCATGACCCGAAACTCAAGAAGCATTTTTTCCGGTCTACTGGAAGGGGTGCTCCTAACAAGCGTCAGT
Source organism: Lithobius niger (assembly GCA_023313725.1). NCBI lineage: Eukaryota > Metazoa > Arthropoda > Chilopoda > Lithobiomorpha > Lithobiidae > Lithobius > Lithobius niger. The sequence goes on from JAHWFP010070946.1 coordinate 78,347, forward strand.
TTGAAACCTTCGAGGCTGTTGAGTATATTTCCGCGTACCAAACAGTGGAGGCTGATTCGACTTTGAAGACCCCTTCTTCTATTACGGTACCCATGTCATTCTATGAGGAGGACGAGGCCATTCTTCGTGCTGCAATGCGTGCTAATTCCCACGCTGAATTGGCTTATTCTGGGACGGCTAACACCATAAAGCACTTGATCGCCGAAAAACCGGAACTTGCGGACCATCCCTTGATCGAAGACTATCGGAACTTGATGAAGAGAGCTTCTTCATTCCACAAAGATTGTTTCGCTTGGAGTTCGCGATTGCTTCTTAACATGGTCTTCAGACGGAGGGACGCCGTGCTTCAGTCTGCTGTCAACACTCCAAAGGAAGTCCTAGGCCAATTACGCTTAATGCCGATCCACGGCTCGACCGACCTATTCAGAGGCAAACTCCTTGAACTCGCCCCGGAGTTGCGCGATAAGGGGAAACCTGTCTCAACCAGAAAACATCCCTTCTTCAGCAAAAAGATGAAGAACGCAAGTTATGGTTATCCCAAGAACCTGCCTCAGGAACAACAAAAGGATGGAAGAGTTGACAAGCAGCCTAAGAACCCAGCGGCTCCCGACCGCCCTAGGCCACGGTCGCCCTTTCCGGATAATGCCCCTCTCCAGAGCAGGGGGCGTGGCAAATGATTTGGCAGGGGGCGTGGATCCTTCAGAGGAAGTGGATCTTTCAGAGGAAGAGGACGACGGCCTCGCTATTGACGGGGGCCTGCCTCAGCCCTCCCCTCTTCACCGGCAGGTGTGGGGGTCGGCTACAACGTCACATCAAGCAGTGGCGAGAAATCACGACCGACACTTTCACGCTTTCAGTTGTCGAACATGGCTATCTTCCTCCATTCCACTCTCGTCCAGCCACCACATACAGGCCTCCCCTCTGGATTGTAGACAAAAAAAGAAGGCGTAGGTCTGGGAAAAGAAATCGAGAAGTTGTTCGAGAAAGGGGCAATCGAGTTGTGCCCTCCAAACACAAAAGGGTTCTGGAGTCCCGTAAGAGTTATAGGCAAGAAAGGTGGAGGGACAAGGTTGATTTTCAATCTTCGAAAACTCAACCAGCACCTGACGACCGAGCATTTCAAGATGGAAACAATACAGTCAATTCGGGAGGCACTTAAGCGCGACGAATACACCATTTCAATAGACCTGGAGGATGCCTACCTCCACGTTCCGTTACATCCATCGGTTCGTCATCTGTTTCGTTTCTACGTAAAAAGGAAAACATACCATTTCAAGGTGCTTCCCTTCGGTCTGGCGACAGCTCCTCAAGTTTTTACAGCAGTTCTTCGGCCAGTGCTTGCTCATCTTCATCTCAACAACATCAGGGCGCACGCTTATATAGACGACTGGCTGGTTCTGAATCTTTCAAGAACACGACTCCTCCGTCAGAAAGAAGAATGCCTTCGTCTGTTCCAAACCTTGGGTCTAGGGGTCAATATAGGGAAGTCGAGACTCACACCCGTAAAGGATTTCGTGTTCCTAGGGGCTCATTTTCATCTTTCCAGCTTCACAGTTCATCCATCTCTGGAAAGAGTCGAAAAGCTTCAAGCAAACATGAAAGATCTTCTGGGGAAAGAGGAAATCTCCGCCCAGGAATTGGCGTCCAGCATAGGTCTCATCGATTCGTGTGCCAAACTGGTACCTCAAGGTCAATGGAAAGCGTAACCGGTTCACTGGTTTCGCAATCTGGAATAGTATCCTCAGACGAGTTGGGAAGATGTCATCTCTCTTTCGAACCTTCCGAGGCAAGTAGTCAACTGGTGGAAGACAAAGGAGAACTTAATAGAAGGGGTCCCGGTTCAACGGCCTCCGTCCGAGGGGCTTCTCTTCATGGATGCGTCGGGGACAGGATGGGGAGCTCACTTCGAAGGTCTCCAATCTTCAGGCCAGTGGACAGAAGAAGATCTCTCCAGCCACATAAATGTCTTGGAACTCAGAGCGATTCGTCTGGCCATTCTGACCTGGAAACATCACCTTCAAGGGAAAGTTCTCACCGTGATGACCGACAACACCACTGCAGTCTCCTATGTGAACAGGGAAGGTGGGACGCATTCAGCATCAATGATCGAAGAAACTTCGAGGCTTTTTCAATTATGCGAAGACAACAACATCCAGGTTCAGCCTCGTCACATCGCCGGAAAGCTGAATGTGTTAGCTAACGAGCTCTCGCGTCAGGATTTAATTCCAACGACGGAATGGAAGCTGGACCCAGCAATTTGTCGGGCTCTCTTCCAACGTTGGGGGACTCCCATGGTGGATTTGTTTGCCACCCGCTTCAATCACCAATTGTCGAGCTTTGTATCCCCATTTCCGGACGAGAAGGCTTGGGCAACGGACGCTCTGTCGATGTCATGGAACGGGATCTTTGCATATGCATTTCCCCCTTTCTCCCTTCTTCAATCAACTCTCAACAAGATCAGGGAATCGAAAGGGATCTTTATCCTGATAGCACCTCTATGACCTGCTGCTTCTTGGTTTATCGACATCATGGAGTTAAAGAAGGAGGAACCGATCCCACTTCCGGTCTCACGATTCTTCCTGACCCAGCACAACAAGACTGCAATACATCCAAAGCCGGAAGTCCTTCATCTTCACGGGTGGAGGTTGTGACTGCTCTTCTCAAGAAAGAGGGTTTTGAGTCTCCGGTGACCAACAGGATCATTCACTGCCTCAGAGGCTCATCCATAAAAAATTATGAGACGAAGTGGAAAAAAATGGCATTTTTGGTGCAAATCTAAGAACCTGAACCCGATTAAGCCGTCTGAATCCTCATTGGCCTCTTTTTTTGAAGAGCTTTTCCAAAAAGGCCTTGCTCCATTTGCAATAAAAGGATACAGGTCGTCCATTGACTCTGTTCTTTCATGCCAGGGGAATAAGAAACTTATAGGAAGTAAAGTGATTTCAAGACTCATGTCGGCTTTCGAAAATGAGAGACCTAGGACCAGACAGCTGTTCCCTAGATGGGACTTGCCCTTAGTTCTTTCAAGTCTGGAAAATCTACCTTACGAACCAATCCATTCAGCCTCGCTTCTACATCTTTCCCAAAAGACGGTATTTCTCGTGGCTCTTGCATCTGCTGCGAGGCAGAGCGAATTGGCTGCCTTCTCATGAGAAGACAAACACATTCGTTTCTCTAGGGACTGGTCTTCGGTCTCACTCACTTTCCCTACTCAGTTTCGGGCAAAGAACTCGAAGCCCGATGTGGCCCCTAGACCTGTCGTGATCAAGGCTCTTGCTCCAGTTGTAGATCCAGAGGGGAATGAAAGGACGTAATGTCCAATAAGGGCTCTCCGCAACTATTTAGTTAGAACCAAAATTCCTGAGTCAAAACGACCAACAGCGGAACGAAGAGTACCTCCAACTGCGCTTTTTCTGCAAGTTGACAAAGCAGGGGTCCTTCAGCCAATACCCATGACCCCTTTTAAGCTAGGAAAGTGGATATGCGAAGTCATTAAAAGAGCTTATGACTTGGGCCCAAATCATATGGACTTGCCAACGGAGGTGCGAGCGCATGAATTGAGAGCTTTGGCTGCTTCCTGGGCGTATGGATCCGGAACACCACTGGACGAAGTTGTGGCCGCGTGTTCATGGAACAGCCGCAATACGTTCATTTCCTATTATCTGCGTGATGTGAGTGCGTCGAGAGGTGAAAGGACGATGAAAGAACATGTGGCAGCAGGCAGTCGAATCGGACATTGATTTGATTCTGTGTATTATAAATTGCTTTCAACGAGAGAAAGTTGCACAATAACGAGGCTGAATGAGTGAACAAGTGTCGTGTAAATAATGGAGAACGCATACACTGGTGAAAGCGACACTATAAAGTTTCACAACGTGCAAGTGGTACAATCTAGGATGGCCACATTTGCACAGATAAGTGACACATCACAGTGGACAGATAAACTGGCACAGTGAAGTGAACTGTAACAAACTTATGTGAAACAGGGGAGAGACCATAAAGAAGAAAGCACCAACAAGTTGTTGAGGTGGGTAATTTTCTTGAATTTAAAATTAATGGTCTGTGACAGTGTCATCTGATATGTGTTGAAAAGTGAAATCTCAGAGTTTAGCGGGTTCGTGCTGACCCTCCCACCAATAGGAAAAAGTCAGCACATACTGAAGGTTAGTATTTTGCAGATAGTAAGAAACGAAAATTTTAACACTGTTTAAAATTAGTTTTTACTATCCTAAAATACTTACCTTCAGTAGAACCCACCCATCCTCCCCGCTTCGCAGAACCCGCTGTTAACCATGTGTTGCATCGGTCGAAGTGAAGTGATCTACCAAACACTGTAACAGTGTTATAAAGGAGATGCCTTGCGCGATCCTAGCGGAGGATTAGCTAAACTATTCAACTGAGATTTAAAAGGATGAGTTTTAAATCTGTGTCGGGCATTTTAAATAGCAAATCAGGTGATTTAAGCACATACTGAAGGTAAGTATTTCAGGATAGTAAAAACTAATTTTAAACAGTGTTAAAATTTTCGTTTTTTTTTTTTTGTGTGCATGATGTCATTGTTCTGGATTTACTGAAGCAAGTCTCTTGATTTATAAGTGCTATTAACTGCGTTGTGGTACCTAAATTAGGAAAATTGTCCGCCAAAAAGCTAAACTAAATGCAACATTTTTGAATAACAGAAAACAGCCACAAAAAAGACTTGAAAACTAGCCATATCCGGTTTTGTTTTGATAAATCATTCTTTTCTTTTACATATCTTTTTACACCCAACAATGATTCGCACACCAAAGCCATGTAAAAAACATATGACACGCTGTAAATCCGATTTCATGGTAATAATCTAACAGAATATTTAGTAAAATGTGTTTAGAAAGTAGCATGACATTTTGTTGTGTATTGTTAATTTTGTGCACGAATTGGAAAACCTATAAAACTATAGAAATCTTGACCAGTCATTGTCTGTCCACAGCATTCTACCTTGCTGCCTGCCAAACAAAACTAATAAAATCTGACAATTATTTTAAACAAGTTTGTGTACCTTTTTGACAAACTACCTCACTCTTACCCTTTAAACTGGGTTTAGCTCACCTGTAGGTAGAAATAATCATTACTGCTCCTGATATTCTATAATGTGAAAAAATTTGGTCCTATTTCACCATAAATCAATTAATTTGAATGGATTTTTGGCAGAGTACATTAGCGTGCTCCTCTTCCCCAAAACATATTAGCTCCCTTTAAAATTTATTAGCGTAGACCTCTTTGATCATCCTTCTGGCCGACTGGTTGATTCAAAGTACATAATTGTAATTTATATACAACTATGGTTTTTTTTTTTAATATAATGTTATTAGTTGGTCAGTAGAGACTTCCATATTTGCTATGGAGCCATGTTTTGTTATATTAACACTTTGTATTTGTTGTATTTATAAACTGACATTATGAAAGTATTTATTATCGCAAACGATGACGTGTTTAAAATAAGAAATTCACTGTACTGAGGACGGGCAATTCTTCACATTGATTAATAAGAAGTCATGGTTGAGTTCAGAAATATGAGATGGTTACTGCTGCCTGAATTCAGGGGGAGGGGAAGGAGGCCCCCGAATGTCAGTCACAAAGAGAATTAAACATACACACTGAAATCGAATTTTTGCCAGAACTAAATGTATTACCACTCGAAGTTATGTCATTCAACACGTTAAACTTTACGTAATTCTTTTAAAAGACATTTCCCATTCCACACACCTTCCCTATGTAACTCAATACCTTTAAATGTTTTTAGCAAAGCATTTTAAATACTGCCACTCCTGGTTCTGCTTTGCGACAACTCTTACACTGTTATAATCAGACTTCTCAACAAAGATGCCAGTGCTAACAATGGAATTTCCCAATTTAATAACTATTTTATAATGCTTTGAGGTGACTTTAATTTTTAAGTTACCTTTTGAGGTAAACTAATTTTCACTTTAAAGAAGCGCATGCCTCTCACAATAGCACCGCTTCTCTCTTCTCACAAGTTACTTATTTCAGTACTTAATACAAACCTGAAAACATTCTCCAGTGCCCTACTATTATGTTACACATATAATATTGGGTTTGTATTCATTATGTTTAACACCTTCATGTTGCAGTGATTTTCAGGTACGAATTTGCCAACCTATCCTAAGATGGAAAAACTAAATTGTTCATGACTAAACTGAATGAAAAGACGTTTGATTTTTTTTTTCAGTTGTTACTGGCAACAACGTCAGCAAGCCTTTCCCTGTGGCTTCATCAGAGTCAGACTTGTCACGCTATCGAACTCATGGACGAGGAAAGTCACCCAGCCTAAGCAACCTAACACAAGAAGGGGAAAAACGTCACAAAGATAAAGATAACAGCCACTCATCCACCACCAGTAAATTCATCATCCGTGAGTCATCCACCGGTGTAAAACACAACGTCGGAGAAAAAGTTGCTCAGGTAAACTTTTATTCATTTATTACTTACTTTTTTTGGGTTGTACATCAGTTAAAGAACTTACTGGATATTGTCAAAACACAGATTCCATCTTTGAAGCAGATAAGTATTTTTGTGAATAACATTTAGGTCATGTCAGCATGGATGCGTAGAAATTCAAAGGCTGTAAGTTCAGTTCTCTATCTAGCAGTCCATCATTTAAATCGAAAGCAAAGTGGAAATGGGTGTAGTGTATTTTCAATTACGGTGCACATCTCCAGTAACCAAAGGTAATGAATAAACTACCACCTTTTCTTTGTCAGTTGGAAAGTTTTTGGGTTTATGAGTTCATTCTTTTGCAACCGATGCTTTGATTGTGTCAGTATGGGTAAGTCGTGGAGCCTTGAAAGATTGTCAGTTCGGTTCCCACACATGCTGAAATTTATGGGCAGGGAAAATAGGTTTATCGCCCACATTTCTAAATTTCCTTTGGTATCAAAATAGAAATGCACAACAAAGAGTTTTCCGTCCAGCAACACATCCTTCTATGTGAAATAGCGGCGCTTTGCAAACAGCATATTTATCCCGACAGAATTTCACTTTTGATTGAAATAGTGGTCTATAATGCTGTTTTTGATGTTATGTAAAAGGTATTGATGTCTACTAGCAGGAAATATTGGATGACGTTGGTCACCCATTGAACATTTGTTATACAAGAAGACTACAATAGAAATCGACAGTTTGAAGCGTTTATTAAACGAAACTATACAACTAATCGATAAACGGTTTTCACTGTCACAGTCTGCAACTCATTAAGTTTCGCAGAGTGGTGGTAGTCTTCGAAAGCGCATCAAGTAAACGTAACATGACTAGTATTCAAGATTCGGCAAGGAAGGCGTTTTGTGTGTTTTGTGTGTTTGGTCACATGGTGTTAGACCACGAAGCCCTGATCTAACACCATGTGACTTTTTTTATTGGGGCATGTTAAAGATAAGGTGTCCATTCCTCCCCTTCCAATGAACCTACAAGAACTTAAGCAACAGATAACAGCAGCAATTGCCGTAATTGGCGAGGATATGATAAACTGTGTTTGGGAAGAATTTGATTATTGCGTGGAACTAAGGGAGCACACATTGAACATCTGTGATTTGCCAGGCAAAACTTATCGAGTTGTAGAATGTAACGGTAAAGACTGTTTATCGATAAGTTTAATAGTTTTCGTTTAATGATAGCTTTAGACTGTTTATTTCTTACATAATCACCCTGTATAAAAGAAGGTGGCGGATAACTGTAAAATTCTCGTATTATTCTTATAAAATTGGAATAAAATTATTCTTATACTGGTTTCACAAAAAAGTCCGTAACGTTGACGCTCATTACTGTGGAACACTGAATTAAATTTACTTCCAACAGAGTGGAAATTCTCCATATTTCGCTTACTTCCACACTCCAGATAGTTCATTATCTAGCTAATTTTCAGGCTCTTCGAAGGTAAGTTTATCTTTTGTTTACATTCTTCGTTGTGTACACGATAGCCATCCGAGTTTGCAATCGCCGCTTCGTGTAGCCTCCCGAATTTAGAAGGCCCTTCGTCACTGCCAAGCCTCACGTCTTCAGTAGGCCGTTCCCAACCTCTCAGTTTCCATTTTGCATTCAGTTGTTTTCTCAGGTCGACTCCGATCAGGTTAAACACTTGAGGGGAGGAAGGGCCCTGTATATTCATCAGTGGTACGTTTTCAATTTCATGGAGCTTAATTGCAATGGTATGTTGAATGGACTCATCAAGATGTCAATAGCCAGTGCGAGGGGAAAAAATGGACTCGGTAGCGAGAAGCCGCAGAAGGAAGAAAAGCCCACAGTGTCGCTGACTTTCCTAGAAGGAGTCAGTAGCCCGATTCAGAAGATTTTGAAGGATAATTGCTTTGCTTCGTTTCTCAAAAACGAAGAGGGACTGGGAAAGATGATTCGAAAGAAAAATAAAGTGGAGAATGCCAAACAAATGCAAAGGCAGACCCAGAAATCTCAAGATGAGAATGCTCTAGGAAAAGTGGCAAACACCAGAGAAGGAGTTTATAGAGTGCCATGCAAGGACTGCGATGCCGTATACATTGGCGAGACGAGAAAAGGTGTTCGGACACGGCTTGGCCAACATACAGGGAATGTGAGGAACAAGAAGAAGGATAACGGCATAGCAGTCCATTGCGTGGAAAACCAGCATGAAATGAAGTGGGACAGAGCTGAGACGCTGATTTGATCGAATTCTAGATGGGACAGACATCTGAGAGATGTGGAATCCATTGCAATTAAGCTCCATGAAATTGAAAGCGTACCACTGATGAATATACAGGGCCCTTCCTCCCCTCAAGTGTCTAACCTGATCGGAGTCGACCTGAGAAAACAACTGCATGCAAAATGGAAACTGAGAGGTTGGGAACGACCTACTGAAGACGTGAGGCTAGGCAGTGACAAAGGGCCTTCTAAATTCGGGAGGCTACGCGAAGCGGCGATTTTAAACTCGGATGGCTATCGTGTACACAACGAAGAATGTAAACAGAAGATAAACTTACCTTCGAAGAACCTGAAGAAGTCTGCAGGCTGCAGTCGAAAATTAGCTAGATAAGGAACTATATGGAGTGTGGAAGTAAGCGAAATATGGAGAATTTCCACTCTGTTGGAAGTAAATCTTATACTGGTATAAAATTATTCTTATATTGGTATAAAATTATATGTTGTCAGGGGCACTAAATCCGAATATATTCTTAAAAACAGTGTGGACATTTTCTGGTATGAGATATCCAATATGGCTGCAAAAATTATGCTTTTGGGAAGTGCTTCTTGTCTTTGTGATATTACTACAGTCTGGAGTCCAAATATGTACAGTAAGGGATTGTAAACTCAAATATACTGTAAAAAAATAACAACTACACGTGGGATTCTATTCTACTGTGCAAAAGGAATATGTAAGTTTACAGCTAATAGATGGAGACTTAGGTGGCCTTCATTTTATTACTCAGTTTAAATACAAAAAAAATTACTTTTCAATCATCCATTGTAAAAAGTAAATTCTAGTTCATATTTCTGTTTATGAAGGCTTATAACTAAAGGACATTCATTATTACACAATATGCATTAAAGAACAAAAATATTTTCTATCAGAAGTCTTTGAAATAACTCTTACGATAATGCAAGTAACTTCAAGTAAAGTAAAACTTATAAATTCATGAAATCGTATTAACCAGGTAAGTATATTTTAAATGAAATTTAGGAGAATATATTGTATTCCTAGTCACTGCAGGCACAGAACATGTGTATGGAAGTCTTGCAGAATAGCAACTACATTTTGGAGATTTGCAAGGAGTTGCCTAAACTTTCACAACACTACAGGGGCATAGTAATCATATCAGAAAACGGGTATTTCCGATTGGGTGTAATAGTGGGGGGGGGGGGGGGGGGCAAGGCCTATCGGTCTGACTTAAACATTGTTTTATGCTTTGCGCATTAATTCGGTAATTGCTTACCTCGCGTAACTACTCTATTAGTCAACACACCATTGAGATGTCTTATACAGTCTTTATCTTCTTTCCAAATCTTAATAAGTGCGTAAAACGATCTCGTTACGCGTATGCCTTCACCGTGTATGAAACTGTGTTACTAAATAAGTGCTGGATTTTGCAAAATGGGAATTTTAATCGGAGCTCAATTTCTGGCGAACAGAGAAAGATTATCAGGGAGATGGGATAGGCGAATCTGGTATACACCGCTTTAACAGTCGTACCAATGATGTGCAATTTCATGGGCCTGAATTCTCAGTATGCCCCTTCATGAGCATCTGACATTCTTTTACTTCCATGTTATGTGGGATGCTGGTACAAAGTTTGTTGCGTGATCCATGATTTAGAATGATTCGGGATATAATCATCATTGATGGTGTGGCTATATTACAGACTATTTCACTGGCCAAACAAAGGAACAGTCAACGAACTAATTTCTAATGTTAACCCCTTACTTAAACGTAAGCTAGAGACCAATAAGGTGTACCTAATTTTTTTATTGAAATTATGACTACAGTACACATTCAACAACGTGAGAAACCCGATCTTCATCTGCCAGTTGAGTGCATAAACTAACAGAAAATAAGCCTCTTGCAACCCAAAAACTTCTGATGGCAGTTACTAAAACAAACAGAGTTGATTGCCTTACGCAACATGTGGCAAAGAAAAAAAAACAAATCACTGGTCTCAACATACCTTTTCAAATGTCATTTGAAAGTATCATCCACAAATGATAGCAATATCAAGACTGAACCCTAGATAATCTTGGTTGTCAGATGACAACGACGTGTTTTATTCTTCTTTTGTATTACTACGAATTGTACAGTGACTCTGGTTATGTATTAATTAGTATTAAAAAACGCTTAAGCGTATAAAATACGGATGTAAGCCTTAAAAAACTTAAAGCCCTAAAGGAACAGATATTAGAAAAAGACATGTAAGCCATCAGCGTCACACTAATACGTGTAAAAGAATCTCCAGCGACCCAAAAAACAACCTGGCGGCCCGCAGTGGCTCAAGCAAGGCGGAGTGATCAAATGAACTGGAGTGACAGAAATAAGCCGGACTGCTTCGGTGGCCCCAGGTGACCTAGCTGAAACCAAATTAAAGAACAATCTTACAGCATTCTTTGTTGTGCCATAGGTTGACAGCAGTGGCAACTTGAAATCCATTTTTTTCCTTTTCATTTTGAATTTGTGGGACTGTCCATTAAGTTAAAGGTAACATTAAAAGAGTATTGTTTTGATTTCTTAGAGGCCACAAATGGTAGTTGAAAGGACAACCTGAAATACGCATCAATAGTTGTCGATTCTTGTCACAAAGTACATTCATTGTATGCTGTATTCACCTGCGGTTAGTCATTCTTTTGTTGTAAATCTTTTCTAAAATGCGGCGCCGAATGGAAGACATCCGGTTAAATAATGTGGACTACATTTACAATATCCCACACATATTTAAGTTGGAACACTTAGACATTCGAACGTTGACCATGGCATGTAGTTATAACGGCAGCAGCTTCTGTGTGACTTGATAATGAGCGGCCGCTCTGTTCCCCTGACGACATGGCAACGCTTGCAATCACTGGGTGACGTCAAGCACAAGCAATGCATAGCGTTATTCCCCCCACCCCCAAATCTGTGAGACTGTAGCAAACCGCTGCGTGAGGTTTGCTAGAGGCAAGAATGAGTTTTCTTGGCAAAATGTAAAGCAAATGGCAAAGAAATTAAGTAGATTTCACGACCGCTCGCCGTTTTTCTTTGCTACCATGCCAAAAATGAATCTGCTAGCCTCTTGCTGATTGTTCCAGGGCAGAGCTGATCTCTGCTCTAATAGCCACCATTATTGAAGCTTCGTTTGTTTAATCGTGATCCTCATTAAGTGTAAGCCAAACGTGTGTATAGATTGTTCAGTCCTTCAGTTTCTCAGTTGTTTCAAATTACTCAAAACCTGTAAACTTTGTGACACTTTTCAAAAAAAACTGGGCAGTTATAAACTTTTAAGTCATTGGATCACATTTCATTGCCAGGTCACCAACTACACTGGAATAATGGATCACGGATGTGACATATTTCAGGTCATCGGGTCAGTAAAATGCGACCTGTATCAACTCAGGACGAGATTGGGCCTTTCAACCTTATATTTTGCAATTCTCTTATTTAGTGATTTACTGGAATTACTTCTGTTAAACATGCGGGAAAAGTCAACATTATCCAATAAATCGTCACCTAGAAATTTAAATCATGAAACAATGGCATAAGTGCCAGCAGACTTTCAAAAATGGATGGTGTGTGGGAGACAAAGAGAACCACTGGTAAAACGGCAAAGAGCACCAAAAATAACGGCAGTCAGCAACATTTTCATGGTAGATGTAAATAAAGACAGGCGCTTTTTTCCAACTCCCGCAGTCAGAGGTCTAAAAGAATGTACCGTGCCAAGAATGAACCTGCTTGCCTTGCTACCATGCCAAGAATGAACCAAATCGTCCTCTTGTTGATTGTTAAAGGGTACATCTGATCTCGGCAGTAACAGCCAGCATTATTGGAGCTTCGCTTGTTTAATCATGATCCCTTATTAAGTTAGGCCCTGGCCCTGGCCCTGGCCTTAGGGCTTCGGGCAGATGACCAGGAGTGGTTAACGCTCGTTAAACCCTTTACCCTTTTTTTACCCTTATTAAGTTTGCTCATTAAGCTAAATATATATATAGATAATAGAGATCTCTGTTGCAGTGGGTGATAGAGGTGTGCGCCTCAACATTTTCGTTGGCGGAAGTGTCAAGTTTTGTACCTGCGGCTGCATTGTTAACCTTTAACATCTTTTGATTATTGTTAATAACTATCGTACTGGTGATTGTTTGGCTTGCAGTTTAATGCCTTATTATAAATTTTTCATATACGGACTACACTTTGTACTGCAGTTGCTGTAAACAATGTAAGAATTACTGGCAGCGGCAGCTCAAAGAGCGGTGGCTATAATTATGTGCCGTTTTGTTTTTAGTCGGCAACGAGGGTGTGGGCTGCAAAAAGCTTAGGCCTATACTTTCAAAAAAAGGTAAAATAAGAAAAAGGTGAGCTAAAAGCAGCAGTATGTCAAAAAGCAAAGAGTATAACTCAGCCTCGTGAGTATTGCACCCAGTTTTTTTTATAGCAAACCATTACAGTAAAAACTAAATACAAGTTTGAAATGAAGAATGTTCACTTTGCCTACAATAGGCCTAAAGCCTGTTTCCTAGTTTTAAAACAGCCAAGTGATAAATAATTAACAAGCATGGACTAACAAATGGAATACTAATCTTTTTGCTTTCGACTCAAAAGTTAAAATGCTGATCATCACCTTACGCCATTTATGAAGTTTTTGGTTGTTTATGGAGATGTGGTAATACTTCGCCATATATCATCTTGAAATCGTCTGTCTCTCGCAATACTAGTACGAGTTTCATCTTAAAAAAAAACCACTTCTCGGTCTTATTTCGTCTCGGCTTGCCCACCTGGTGTTATGTCAGTTTGTTTTATCATACTTATTATTTTAAGTAGAAATGTTTTTTTTTTTGTGTGTGTGAATGGTTTTTGTAAAAACAAGCACCGGTAGAGTAGATAATTATAATAATAATAAAAAGCCAAACACGTGCGCAAACAACAAACAAACACGACGTTTCGGGAACAATTATTCCCCGTTATCAAATAAGATAAATATCGTAAAAAAAAATCATAAGTTCAGGCAATCCAAGCATAAGAATAAATTTAGGGTAAGAACGAGAACCGATGTGCTACCGGACAAAACCACAAACACAATTGGAAGCCAAGTAGTTGGACAGCAAGGGCAGTGTGCAGGCCTATACTGAAAAGCATGCAAGTTGTTGGGTGTGGGGGGGGGGGGGGATTATAGTGAAAAACGGTAAAGGCCCAATTTATGCAAGTTGGGACCATATCATCCAATATTTTTATTCTCTTGTCAAATATGATTTTTTTCTGAAAATTTTAACTTGGGGTTGGAGTGACAAAAGTCTCAAGGGTAATTCTGTTCCTTTGCTGTTTTTCTGTAAAAAGGCCTATTGCCTTTCCAGGTCGGGTGTGAGGCCAGTTTTGATTCTATTTGGAGAGTACCCTGTATTTATCCTATAGTTCACAAGTGAATAGTTGTAACATTCAGATTAAAGTTTGATTTAGGAGAAATAATGCTTTACTTCAACTTCTGCCGACTTTGTCCCACATAAGTCTAACTGATTGGTTCCCAACTGTGTTTGTGGTTTTGCTCTGCAGCAGATTGGTTCTTGTTTTTATCCTAAATTTATTTTTATGCTTTGTTTGCCTGAAATTACGAATTTTTTTGTGTGTAATCCTTTTTCATACTCACAGAAGCCTCTGCTACCCAGAATTCTGAACAAAGGCCCGTGTGAATCAGCAAACAATGCAAAAAGTAGCCGAAAAATTGGTTTTTACAGTATTTCTTTTACGACGTCATAAGCTCTATTTTTATCTCACTTGATAACGGGTAAAATGTGTCCCCAAACCGTAGTGTTTGTTTGTTGTGTGCACTCATTGGCTTTTTTATTATTATAATGTTTGAGTGGTTGTAATGTTTTTACCACTTATCTGATTTGGTATAGATACTGCTTTTGAAGTCGTAATATACTGTACTATCCATTCACGCGTCCCTTCTCGTGTACTTCTCTTAACTGATTAATTAAGTTACGTCTGTTGAAGACGACGAAAAAAATTCAACACATTCTTAAAGGGTAGTTTGTCACCCAGACACATTTACATCATCAGACACATTTACATCATCATAAAAATTGTCACAAGTGAAATACGACTCGTGTACAATAAAATAGTTTTTGTATTATTTCCTTACTGTTG
>JAHWFP010070946.1:103188-125399 GCA_023313725.1 Lithobius niger
AGCGGACCCTCAAAATATTTGACACCAATTTCCGAACACCCTGTATAACTCCCGCCACATCGCTGGTAAGCCGCGGCCCTGGAGGAAGGATAATTAATCCTTCGCTTATGTTGCGACTTGGTCGTACGATGTGTCACGTTGCCGCGGCCCCGAAATGAGTTTAACTATTGTCTTAGAGCAATGCGCGCTGCGGTCGTTTGAACTATATTTTAGCGTAGGTGACGCAGAGTAAAGCGGCCAGAACGGAGGGATTTATGTGCCTTTAAGATATACCATTTCACGTGAAGGCAGTCCTTCTGCCCTAAACTCCCGGTTCATGTATGTAGCATTATCTGCCATTAAATTTCCTTCTGCATTTTTCACGAGTTTGACTTTTAAACTGCTACAGTAATTAGTACGAGATGTGTAGTTTCGAAGAAAGGTAATAAAAACGATTTATTGTAAATAGGAGCTACAGCTTTGTGAATGCTGTAGCACTGTGCTTTGTGTCTTTATTTACAACAAGTTACATCTCTAAACTGCTGTACTGGCATTTCTAAGTAAGGTAAATGGATGAAATAAGGCGTAGATGAAGATAGAGATCTACGCAGTATGAGAGATGTATACGCAGTATACTCGTATATGTATAGATTGATCTTGATATGAATTTCCCAAGTTCGTATCAAGCTAATTTTCACATTCAGGGCCAGACTGGTTACTTATCGGGGGGGGGCAACAGGCGTACTGGGGCGTGGAATGGTGCCTAACTGGGGGTACCTGAAGGGCTTTGCCCCGGAGTCGTCGGAAGTGACATTTTTGAAAATTGTGGATTTAATTCATCGACTTTGACCCAGTTTTACGTCACATTAAGAGAAGGACTAGGGCTGATTTTTAGGTCAAATGATCGTCAAAACCTATCCACCCTAGCCAGTCCTGCCATTGGTCACGTCAAGGCGTGGTATAAGACAGGAGGAAAACATGATCTGGACCAAGAATTTTAAATAGAAAGTATAGTGTTGCCTCCGTGAATCAGGAATTGTGGGTTGAAGGATTCAGTGGTGTAGTGGCAACAAAAAAAGTGGAGGAGCTGCAGGTGGCGACTGGCAAACCTGGCCAGGGAAAGTGTGGGGGAGGGGGGGAAAATCAATTTGTTTTATTTTAAAAATTAGTCTGAAGTATATACTTTGTAAATATGAACGTTTTACGTTGTTTAATCCACTAAATTTACTAAAAAAAAAATCATTTTTCTAGGCTGCTGCATGCCAGTGACAGTATTATTTTAAATATTTTTAAACGCGCGTAGACAAAAATTAGGTTTTTTTTTTAACTTTAGGACCATTTTCCACAAAACTATTGGACAGAAAATCTTGATTTTTTGCAAAGAGCTTCCTTAGGTAGTTCTGTACATAATCAACTACAATTATGGTTTTCCATGGAACACTCAAGTTTTTAGAATTTATAACATGAAATAATATCGTTAGTTAAACATATAAATGTTAAACATAAATTATTTTTCTAAACTGTTTGCATGACTTAAATATTTCTCGTCAAATCCCTACACAATGATGTGATTTACAATCCTACCAAGTATCAAAGCTAAAGGTGTAATAGATCTTTTTTTTTTTATGATGGTACCTGAAGATGAAGTACTTACATTTGCCACCTATAAATACATGGGACTACCAAGTTACCTTAAGGCTCCCAAATTCCAAAATTTAAGGGACAAAAAGTATAATTTCTTATTACAATTCGTTTGCTAAACTTAATAGTGCTCTTAAAAATAAACGGTAATTTCGTACAGATTATTGTTCAGATCTCAACTTGAACGCATTCATTATTATTATTTAATTTTTTTCGCGGCTATTAATTGTAAATATAATGTCACAAGCAGCGGCGGCGTGGGTTAAATGAAATTATGAAAATTGCTTATTTTCAATTATTTCATTTAACCTTCGAACTATTACTCGGTGGGATTAGCATGGTGAAAGAGCTTCATGAGCAGCTTATCTTATACAAGGGCTTCTCTCAACAAACCCTCTACCTGGTGGAGAAAGTGTATTCGAACCACGGTAAATGTACGGAATTTTTTTTTTCACAGTAAATTCTTTTATTTAGTTATCAAGGAGCACACGACAGTTCCTGTTACTCCAATTCTTGTACTATTTGTCGAAATTGTGCTCGTAATTCTCACTGCTAATTTCGAGGTTCGTTTCAAGTTTTTGTGAGATCCACTCAGTTTCTACTGACGCCATTGATCAAGTGGCCAAAACGTTGGCCTAGCCCTACTTTCCACAGTTTTTTTCCTTTCACACAAGCCTCAAATCGAGCGTCACACATCGGAAACAGATTCTTAACATACATGAAAAAAAAAATATAAAAAATACTAGAATGCTGTATTGACAAAATTCGAGGTTCGATTCACCTTTTGGAATCGCACACAGGCTTATGTCGGTTATTAAAAATCAAGAAAATCTACTGATTGTGTACTTTCAACGTTGTTTTGTTTTAATTTGGTGATTTACATGGCATAGACAAAGCCACAGCTGTGCTGGCAACATGTAAGGAAAAACAAAAAAAAATTCAAAATAACTCTTGTGTCAAATTTGAGGTTTCTGTTGACCTTTTAAAATGGCTCACAACCATATTTTGGGCTCGTTCGTTTTAATCTGGGCTTTAGGAGGGAAGGAAAGAAAGCTGGTGCACTTGTCACTAACTCCACCTGTCGGAATGAAAGAATTTGTTGGAGTTGTGGCGTTTGATATCACGACTTCACACGGCCGAAAAACTTGGCGGGAATTCTTAACAAGTTTTGTTTTGGGGTAGATTCAGATTTTTTTGGTTCAAATTGATGAAATCCATTTTTTTTCTTTTACCACTTATGAGATGGAAACACCAATCTAGTTTTCTGGTCCATTTCTTTTTGGGGGGAGGGGGGGGCTTTCGTTAGATTTTGAGGACAGCAGTTATCGTTTCTCAAATAATTAGGATTTCTTATTAGTACTGAAGTATCTCTTTGCAAACGCACTGATTTATTTAATGTTCAGTTTGGCATTGTTGCATAATAACAATGTTTAAAACAATGTAAAACAATCAATTTGGAGGTTTGGAGCTCCCTAACCCCTGAACCACTTGACCAATTAGAAAGGTCCATATGAAAAGGGCACATCGGAGCAATACCTGCAAAATGAGCTAGGACCAGCTTTATTCACCGCATGGAAGAATTTTATTTTCGTGATACAAAAAAAGGCGTTAGTAGTACGTAGTATGTAATTAGGCAAATATCAACGTTATTCACCTCGTTTTTTCAACAAGAAAACTGTAAGCTGTGTCCTTAATAGTGAGTTTTATGTTGTCAGGTGACCAAAGTCTCCCGATTAAACAAGTTTCAGCCTTTTCTCCGCCTAGTTATTTATCCTCACATGCCTGAAAACAGCCAAACTGCCTTTGCTGTAAAGACACAACGTGTCTTGTGGTCGTCATGCTCCTATATATATTTTATCTGGTTGTTATCGTTTAATCTTGGCGGGCGACACACTAGCGTGTGTCTTCTATACTATTCAACGTAATGAAATGGCTTGGTGAAAACGAGTTGCTAGATTAATATTTATTTTCACATTGGCTGATCTCGAAAAGTAAAAACCGTTAAGTGTTTGTGCTCGTCTTCTACAGGTTTTTTTTTTGTGTGTGTTAATTCCTGCCAGGTCGACTGCGCGTCTGCGCGAACACTTAGAACAAAATCAAAGAATAGGCTTGTGGTCTAAGGCATTTTTAACTTAAGAAATACGACGCTAGTTAACCTTAATTTGAAGCAGAGCTTTGACGTACGGTCACGGCTCTCGTAATAAATTTCATTTCATTTACGACGCTTGATATTAAGAAATTACACCATTCGTATGCAGTCTGAAATGGCAATATTATGCAAATAATTCATTTTACAAGCTTATTATCGGCTCGGGCTAAATACGGCATTGTTACGACTTGTGTCTGATACATGCGTTCATGTTCGTTGTTTGGCACAACTCAAAGCCACGTCATTATGGAACCTTGCCCCACTTTTCCATAAAACTACAGTTTTGTGTGATGTATTTCAACTAACTATATTAGAGAAAACAGTTGACCTAATGTAGACAACACGCTTTATTCCGAAATTTAAAAAAAAAAATTGGCTAACTGGAGATGCATTACGGAAGGTACGGAAAGTCGGTCAAAGTGTCGGGGCTCCGAAACTGGCCGAGTGCTCCTAAAAAAAGACTCAACGTTCCTACAAATGTGTTGTGCCTGCTCGTTTGCCTGTAAGTCCCGTCCTATTGGCTGAAGGTATTTGGTTGTAGCTAATTCAGCTGAAAATGTTGTCATCACCACACCCTTTCCTTACCATTCACATCAACCTTGGATTCTTGTTGGCTATTGTAGAAAAAATAAATTTTTGAAGGCTTAACTTTCCACAACACCTGGAGGTTAACCAGCTATTATATCATTTCTCCAGCTATTTTACTGTAAGTTGTAATTGCAGTTTAGTGGTCGTTCCCTAAGTGGGAGGCCTGGGCTCGAGTTGGCGGAAGTTATTTTATTTTTTATTTAGTAAGTTGTAAAGAAATTCTGCATTCTACTGTTTTAATTTTAATTTTTGGGGTACGTTTACTAGCTGTCTTGATTTTAAGGCACGATAAAACAAAAATTCTTATTCCAATAGACAAGTTACAATGCTTCTTTTTTTTTCTTGCTATACTTTGTATTTGGACCCATCGGTATAAGTTTTTGTGAAGTGACGGACAACCTGCTGTAGGGCTGAGAAACTATGAACAAAACTGTTTAAGAGCAGTAAACTTTTTTCTGTGACCTTACCAAACTCTCTTCCCGTTCTAGGCTAGTTACAAACGGATATTTTTTAATGAAGCCAATAGTCTGCATTAAAGGCCTGCATTGTGAGCATACAAGATACACTAATCTGTGAAACAAAGAAATGACAACTGCCCCGATTGGGGCTCGAATTCAGGACTTCCCGTTTACTAGCTGGGCGCTCTAACCACTGCACTACCGGGGCAGGTCCTGCCTATTGGCTCCAGGACTTGTGGTGACCTCCCACAAACATACGTAAGAAGGGAAAGCAACTTGCTTCTTGTCCTCCACACTACAATGGTTGAACTGCTACTAAGCTCAGCTAAAGCCTGTAGCTATCCGCCCCGGTAACGTATTGGTCAGAATGCCCAGCCAGTAAGTGGGAATTCCTGGGTTCAGAGTCCCAGTCGGGACAGTTGTCTTTTTCTTCACTTCTTTCTCAGATTAGTGTACAGTATCTTGTTTTCTGACAAGGCAAGTTTTTTCTGCAGACTGTTTGCTTTGTTTACCCTTTACCTTGTGCTTTTTTTTCTTTATTTACTGCTCGCATTATTTCTAGTGTGGAAGCAAAGAAGTAAGTTGTTTTCCCTCCTTGTGTATGTTTGTGGCCTTTAGGTCACCGCTGAGAAAGGTTGAACAGCTATTAAGCTCGGCTGGAGTCTGTAGCCGCTCCGGTAGCATAGTGGTTAGTGCGTGAAGCAAGTAAGCGGGAAGTCCTGGGTTGAGTCCCAGTTAGGACAGTGGTCTTGTTTTTTCTCCAATTACTGTACAGTATTTTGTATTCTCACAAGGCCAGTCTTCAATGCAGGCTGTTTGCTTTATTTACCCGTTACCGTATGATTTATTCTTTACTGTTGATTTTTTTTTGCCTCTTTGGTGATCCAAGGATAAAAATTTACTGTGCTCACCATTATAATTTTTTTTGTAAGCTGACTGCCAAGGCAACCTGCTGGAGGGCGGAACTACGATGAACAAAACTTTTTTTCTGTGACCTGACCTGACTAAACACGGTTCCCAGTCTATTCGATCAATGAAACCTGCCAGTTAGCACCGAGTGTCTTGAACATTTTTAAATGCATTTAAGAATGTTTCTTAGTGCTTCAGTAACTAAACACTAATCAAGAAATATATCTACACACACGCTAGTGTGTCGCGCCAAGTTAGGCAACAATCATCACAACAAATATCACATCAATTCAATTGTCGCGGTTGTAAACCATTGTAGCGCGGCGCCATATCGTCAGTGTCTTATATCTTGAAGCATAGTTGGGCACATTTCAGGTACTTGGGGAAAAATAATAATGTGGTACAAAAGCTTACATTGTGTTGAAATCAAGAGCAATGACCCACCTCACAAAACTTAACTCGTGTAGAAATGCCAGCTAAGCTGCTTTCAATGAAAAATCTGACCCTCAATAACGGTGAAAATGTGTAACTAACTAGCTAGTTTATTCTAGTTCGCTCATCCCCATGTTAATTTCCATAGGGTGATTATTCATCTATACCGAGATAACGGGAAGGCTTCCAGCTAAGAAATTGGATGAATGGCTGCAGTACGATACGAACTGCGTCTTTTATGGTTTGGACTTTAGAGCGTAGGGGTGTAACGAGGATGGCGTGGACGGCGCGTAAGTACGAAAATATTGTTATAACCATTGTTAGTATTGTCGGTATCGTCTCTCATTGGACAGCCAAAGTTCGGACAATGGCAACGTGTATACTGACGTGCGTGCCTAGACACACACTAGCATAGCACGATAAATCTAAACAACGTTACCAAAGAAATTGTATTCACGTCCAATTCACGAAAAATAAACCAACTCAAAAACAAAGCAAAATAAACAAAGGCAAAAACTGGTGAAGAGGCCACCAAGTTGAGAGTGGTTCGGCCCTTCAAAGGAGTGATACCAACACACCAAAACTAACGAAATGAAACAAATTACAACAAAATTAAAACCAAACCAAAAACCTATAAAGAGGTGACCAAGTTGAGAATGGTTCGGCCTATAGGCAAAAGGTAGTAGCAAATTGTTGAAAACTAATTTCTTGTTGACGTGCCACTTTATTACACATCTGCACAGTAGTGAAGTTGAGTTTAATACACAATTTAAAAAAAAGGACTGATATCATATCAAAAACCAAAACTGGTAAAAAGGGCCGCCAAGTTCCGAATGGTTCGGCCCTTCAAAGTAGTGATATCAACACGCCAAAACATTCGCCAACTTAATCGCACCGAATAATACTTTATACATTTAATGAAAACTTGAACATTGCTACCGAAAGTAGCAATGTTCTAGTTTTCATTTAACCTTCGAACTGTTAAGCGGTGCGATTAACTTGGCGAACGTTTTGGTGTGTTGATGTCACTCCTTTGAAGGGCCGAACCATTTGGAACTTGGCGGCCCCTATTACCAGTTTTGGTTTTTGATATGATACTAACTTCTAGTCCCATAATCTACTTGACGAAGTGAAGTAAATACAATAGTTTGCTGTTACTTATTAATAATAAAAAAAGTGTATTTTCTATGTTAAAAACTGCTATGTATTGGAGTAAAACTTTCAAGGGGCAGCAGTCCCGTTGGCTTACTAGGATAGTTTAAATTCCTGGCAATGTGTGGGAGAGGGGTGCAACAATTTAAGTTGGTTGTATGGTGCCCACGTGTGTAAATCCATCTGTGACGACGTTGGTTCCGATCAGAAATTTGTCGAAAAAACCTACACGTGTGGGAGAGGAATGATTATTACACATATGTATACGCGTAATGTAATTTGTTCATTTTAAAAACAACTGGAACGCCCAAGCTTATTTTGATATTTGGGCAAAAAGAAACACTTTAAAGTACAAATGAACCTGTAGACAAGTAAATTTACTCCTGGTGGCATGAAGGGAGTATATTTGCTCAACACTTCGAATTTCTAGAGGGGAACTGGGTGGTTCAGGGAAAAATGTTAGGTTGAGGTGGGGGAGGGGCACTGCCTACCCAAACCCTCCTGTAACATAGCTACTTGTTTGTTTTAAGGAAATAAATGCCCTATTGTGTCGGGCCTCAAACTAAAGATTTTTGTCTTTTAGTTTCTGTTAGCATCCTTTTCATGGCATTTCCCCATCACCACAAACTTTTGGATAACCGACCGTAACTTGTTTTGCCAGGGTTTGCGTGTCCCATCAGTGTTTGCATTGGGTTTCCCGAACTAGAGTATCACACTTCTTGGATGGTACACAATCGGTGTTGGCAGGTTGGTATATTATTAATTTAAACCTTTTGACACTACTCTGAAGAAGGTTTTTTTTATAACCAAATTCAAAGTATTGCGCTCTTCCTGGATACGTATTTTTGACCTGTTCCTATTTTACCATTTTCTCAGAAGCTTGCATTTTTAATTAATAAATAAAATAGGGGCATGAATTATGAAGTACACTGCAGGTTTGAAATAAAAACTGCTCTGAAAACTTGGGCCAATCTCTGGCCTAGTGCCAGATAGTTGAACTGTGCAGAATGTCGCTGAAGACAAAAGGAGTGGGATAAAAATGTTATGAAATCGGTGTACAAGCGCGTCTTTGCCATCTTCGTGTTACAGACACTAAAAAGGCATGTGCTTTGACGTGTTGGTTTATGCGTAATTAAAGTGTAGTCGTAGTTTTTGTGTTTCTTGTGGCTCGAGGCCACAATGATTTTCAGAAAGTCGAAGTAGGATGGAGTACTGCGTGGCCACTAGAGAATTGGTTGTTATGCAGAGGGTTCTACTGCAGCATAAACTCCACCTCCCACATGTCCTCCATCCACCAGTGGGGTCTGGCAGCCTTTGGGCAATCGATATGGTGTTGAAGTTGGCCATGAGGTTGGCTGCAGCAGAGTGGTGCATGCATGCGGAGGCTTCGCAATGGTGGAGTAAACTGTGTCTGTCTTCCCTCTCCTGAATTTGGAGGGGAAGATGAAGAACACTTGAATTTTATTTTCAAGTCTCTCTTAATAGTATGGCAGCACACGATGCTTGATCTGGGATGACTTCTTGAAACATGACATTCTTTGAGAAAAAATCCGAAATGGGACTGCACAGAATGCTCAAGAAACTGCAGAGGAGGGACTTTCATGTTGCTGCTGCTGCCGTCCTGCCTGAGGTTAGCGAGAGTTTGCTTTAGCTGCAGTTCGATTTTCTCTTGTTTGTTGAGGCCAGCTTTTTGTTATTGATTTCTTTTCCTTGAACTTGGTTGATAACCATGATGCAGCCTAGTTTGATGTTTATTGATTAAGTAGTTTAGTAGGTTAACTCTTAAAGTTGTAGTCTGTTGATTAATAGCACTGCTCGCACCACTTCACCCTTTGACATTTTTGTACCAAAACAAGAAAAACGCGCAAGTCGAGAAAGCATTTCAAATCGAACTATTGCTTCGCTTAGTTAATTTCCTTAATTGGTTACTATCCACAACACTGCTACATTTTCCTTTTTTTTTTTCCATTACCAGTAATCCATATATTTTATTAGTTGTATTTTTTGAAATCGTACCGTAATAATAATTTTTTTTTGTTAAAAAAAATTGTATATATGTAGCCAGTTCTTGGCCACGTGAAGTTAACCGTGTGTAAGTCAACTTATAACCATTATGGGCTCCACGAATTTAGGGAATTTTGTTATGAAATTTTTTTCTTTTTACTCATTTTTAGCTGCGTGTCATTAGAAAGCTTGGTAATTAATGCCGACTCAGTGGCTTACTTCCTTCACAATTTAAAAACCGTATTTTGCCGGCCCTCCTATCTGGCCGGCTGAAAATTGTTTCTGTTGCCTAATAGGAAATATACAATACCGGAAAATTTGTAGCATTCTTCTCGAAGAATGCTATAAATTTTCAGGTATTATTGGATATTTCTGAACGGCAATAAAACGGTAATTAAAAAAAAGAAACTATAGTTTTGAATTCCCGAAGTTTATTAGACTTGAACTTACTGTGGGGTGTAGGCCTTAATAAATAAATAAAAAATAAAAAAAACAAGGGTTTCAGTTTTAAGGTGAATCATTAAAAAACAAGGTGTAACTTACGAACCTAAGTCAAATCTGACTTACGAACTAAAGTCAAATCGTTATGTGGGTTTAAAAACTTACAACATATAAGGCGTGTGTTTTTTTAGTGTCCTCCATACAAAACTGTGGATGCTGAGTTTAACAGAACTGTTTTCTTCGAAGCACATTCATTAATTTTTCTTAATTACGAGCTCATTCTAATCAACTTAAGATGGTGAAGCGCTGTATGAAAGACCCATAAGAAAACCATTAACAACTCATTTATTTTAAATTTTGTGCTATTTTTATTTTATTTTAGTTTAAAATTATGTTGATGTAAACAACATCATTGTAAAACTAAAATAAAATAAAAAATTGATGTAAACAGGAGTTAAGATACTGAAATTAATGAGACGCAGTCGACCAGCCGTCATCCTCCTGCTGGGTCACTTAGACCCGTATTCAGAACACGCAGTCATTCTTGAACTCAGAATTGAAATGACGTCAAAACTATTTAGTGCCATTCACCACCCGAATTTTTCCAAACGTGCCCATGTGAGGTTCTAGTGGTGAACGGCACTAGATATTTTTGACGTCATTTCAAATCAGAGCTGTAGCGTTCGTAATACGGGCCTAAGTTTATCCAATAACTTTGGCTCTCGGACTGCGAGCAGGGTAGAGTATATGGGTAATGCCACTATTACTCTGCCAATAATAAATATTTGGATGAAAAATATTTATTATTGGCAGAGTAATAGTGGCATTACCTATAGTGTATACTCTACCCTGGCTTGTACACAGTCCTAGAGACAAAGTTATTGGATAAACTATGGCCCGTGTTACGGAGCCTAGAGCTCTGATTTGAAATGACGTCAAAATTATTTAGTGCCGTTCACCACTAGAACCTCATATAGGCACTTTGGAAGAATTCTGGTAGTGAATGGCACTAACTAGTTTTGACGTCATTTCAATTCTGAGTTCGAGAATGACTACGCGAGAAGGCACCACTACTCAAGTTTACGCTGCTGACCATCGCCGTGGAGATGGTAACTAGTTAGCGGCTCTAAAACAAAATGATAACGATAAGAATAATTAATTCATCCCTAGGTTAGATTAGCAGGTTAAATTAATTTTAAGCTGATTCGAATTAGGTAATCATGTTTTCTTTTCTTTAATACCAGCATTCAGTTTTCAGACGGGTTCTAGTTATGAGTGGAGCTAAATATAGCACACGGTGTTCTGTTTCGAGAAGGTAAACAGTTAGATTGAATCTTTATCTGTGGTTCAAATTTCTTGTAACACACTGGAAACGATTTGAATAGAACACTGAATGAGTTCTTCGACTTCAAATACTGCCTGCGCACCAGTACTTCATCAATTTCCAAAGTATTGTCGCTACTCCATGGTTGAATGAAGCCCTCGCTGTCGCCATTTTTTATTTAAAATTCCCTTTTGCTCTGATGGGTTTGCTAAAAGACTCCATCAGTTGGCAGACTATGGAAACCGTGTTGGTTAGTTTGCAAATTCACCGCTTGGTGTTGTGCTGGCAGCACCTAGCAAATCTGCTCCATCTTTGAGTTTAGTTGCCTTTTTTGGCTTGATCACATATGGCCTTTACTTTAAGAGGCTGTGGTTCAGCGCAATGATGTATTGTCCTGGAGAGACTAACATAGTTTACCCTCTGGTGCCATTAACAAAAGCAGGTACTATCGTACCCCCCAATAAGTGGCCTTATCTACTATCTACCATAATCTCACCTTCGAGAACTAGATCACACTTAGGTTTGTAAATAGCGATTATACCCTAAATTATAGAATGAGCTGTGCGTTCCAGCAAGAGGACAACAGTTGGTTTAATGAGTCTCATACATTTCATTATTTTAAAGATTAATACTGTAGAGAATTTAGTCCCTGAAGCAAACTAATACTCGCATAGATCAGTGGACTTTACTAAAGCATTCTGTTTTGGAACCAGAATGAAGTCTCGCAATAAACGAAGGGTGCAAACATAGTGATTCGAACTGGGAAGTCTTCAATCATGAAAGGGGCCAAGTTTTTGTCCAGAAGAGGCCTGGAATAGAGTCCATAGCTATTAAACGACCCTGCTGGTCTCTCACTGTATTGGCAAGTCTGGTAGGACTTTTCCAGATGTCGAGTACTTTTTGTTTGGTTATTTCTATTATAAAGCCTGACAAATTAAAATGTTTGTCAATAAGTTGTCAATAAGGCTTAAAAAAACATACAAAACAACAAAAATTACCAAACAATCATAATTACAATGTCATAGCTCCAGAGCTACCTACCAGCCATGGCCTGGTTAAGCATATAAATTATGTCTCATGCTGGACCCCATTTACTATAGAAGCTGGTACGTAACAGACGGTAGTTTAATTACTGGTTGGAAGTGTTAATTTTTATTGTTTTGTGTGTTTTTCTAGTACCCTATGATAAATGTCCACTTGTGGTATCGAAAATTAGGGAATCTGGTTATTGTTTTTTTTTTACTATTTTCTGCAAGGAAACTATTGAATGGCTGGTTGTCTCTGCCTTGGTTGCATCCTTGTGTGTCACATTTGGAAATATAGTTTGTCAATCGTTTCGAAATTCTTTTCGAAAATCGTTTCAAAATTCTGACTTCTGTGGTTGTCATGACAGAGTGGTGGGAGAGCTTTGCCCAGTTGCTTGAAGAAGGTGATCTGGTCGCTTAAAAGGGAAAGTCAGTGGCAAAGTCCCTGCCAGTGAGTGCTGGACAGGGTAGGGTGATAAGACTTCCAGCCTTCGTCAGCGACTGTTAAATGGGCTCTTCTGGTGACATAGTCTGGGTATTATTTCAACCCCTGTGATGATTCGAGGTTTCCCGGTTCAATCCCGGATTTTCTCTTCCCTGACTGGATCTCTTTCTCCTGCCTTTTTTTGCATGTTTTATGCTTTAAATGTAACGAGAAACAGACTACTTTTACCGAAATAATAGTAAAATCACTATAAAGTGCATAAATAATATTAAATCGTCTATTAAGGTTCAAAATTGAACTGGTTCATCATCCTCAGCCGGATGGAGCAGTTTCCTAAGGCTAAGTAATTTATTTAAAAAAAATTTGTTTTTTTAATTCTCTATAAATCACCTCGCCTCTTTTAAAAATTCTGACTTTTGCGTTTCACTTAATTTATCATGGTCGACAGTGTATGGTAATATTATGAACAGTCTTGGGTGGTGCAGTTCTTTTGTAGCGAGGTTTTGTGTTCCTGTGCTAAAATTGTGTTTTGGCAGATAGTGAAAGCTGTGATGGCAAACATGCTACTTGCTGTCGTTGCTGAATTTGCATCGATTGCCAACAGCAACTTGCTGGAACTGACATTGGATGGCTTGCTGCAGCCTGCGTTCAGGGATTATGTAATTACAAGTCTGGACCATGTCCGCCTGAAATTGGGCCTATTAATTTGGTACCGGGAATTAGATTCGGTTTCTTAATTAATGCTACAAACATTAGTTAATGTATCCCATTATTCTGATTAGCACACCGCAGGCGTACTCTCAGAATAACGATGTGGCTATTTTGATAAAAATCTCGAATAGAGCGTGCTGTGTCGATATTTGTAAGTAAAATAAAACTGGGTAGTGAATAAAAACTCTGCTTCCAGCTAAACGTAAGTTAATTTACTGTAAGCTAAATAGAAATATTTGACTATAAAAATCTCTGAGTGTAGTCGATGCATCATAGAGACTAAACCAGCAAACTTTACATCAGCACCTACCCAAAAGACTCTCAAGGAGGAGGTAATCTTCACAGCCAGCCTTATCTTTTTGTAGTTTATCCGACTGTCATGCTGGCTGATATTTAATAAATTTATAGTTTTTCAAAGAACCGAAATTATCAGTAAATAGGGCTCTTTGTTTATTATTTTGATTTGTTTCCCACGCTTTCTTCAGTTGGGGCCCAATTCTCAAAAGGTTTATAAAATCAATATTTGTTTGAGGGAAACTGAGGACCTCGCAGTTTCTTCTAAGAAAGGTAGTAACTTTCCAAGAATATTAAAGCTTGTGGCATCGTCATCGTTCATAGTCGGATGAAATCAAACGATTATTGACGCTTGGCATTTGCCGGCAAGGTTAAATGTGAAAGTTTATATATTTTTAAGTGTTTATCAACTCTAAGCCAGATATTCGTCGCTATCATTGATAAACATTGGCCACTCCATTTAGGATTGTATTGGTAGCCACACATGCTACGAGACGTATCTGAGGCAGAGGGCCGAGGCAAATCTGTAAAGAAAATTAATCCTGGCTTTGTTACAACGAGTGTACACAAACTTTTTGCTGTGGAAAGACAGCCTCGAAGAACACGTTGAAGGTTATTCTGGATGTCTTTTTTTGTAGATTTTTTTCCTCCTCTTGCTCAATCTAATGTGTGGATCTATAGCGTTACTATGGTTACCCACTTACTTCGGAAAACAATCTTCATGATGTCTTCAACGTGCAAAGATAAATTTCCTCGATTAGAATGGGTTTTTTTGTGAATACTGTATCTACCCCAAAACAAAACTTGTTAGGAATCCCGCCAAGCTTTTCGGCCGTGTGAAGTCATGATATCAAACACCAAGCTCTTTCGCCACGCTAATCCCACTGAGTAATAGTTCGAAGGTTAAATGAAATATATGAAAATTGATTACTGTGCAATTTTCAATTATTTCATTTAACGTTTGAAGTATTAGTTGGTGGGATTAGCTTGGCGAAAGAGATTGGCGTTTGATATCAGGACTTCACACAGACGAAAAGCTTGGCTGGATTCCTTAACAAGTTTTGTTTTGGGGTAGATATCAGATATTTTTGCTCCGTATTAATGAAATCCATTTTTTTTCTTAGCAGTTATGACATGGAAACACCAATCTCGTTTTCTGGTCCATTTCCTTTTTTTTTTGTTAGCTTTCGTTACATTTTGAGCACAGCAGTCACCTTTTTTCAAATGATCAGTATTTCTTGGTATTGCTTACAAATGCACGGATTTATTTAGTGTTCAGTTTGGCATTGTTGCATAATAACAATGTTTAAAATATGTAAAACAATCATTTTGGACGTTTGGAGCTCCCTAACCCCTGAACCACTTGACCAATCAGAAAGGTCATATGAAAAGGGCACATCTACAGACAAATATCTGTAAAATGAGCTAAGAACCAGCTGTATTCACCGCATGGAAGAATTTATTTTCGTGATACAAAAAAAAAAGCGTTACCAGTAGTAAGTAGTAGTAACTACCCCAAAGCAAAACTTGTTAAAGATTCCCGCCAAGCTTTTCGGCCGTTTGAAGTCGTTATATTAAACGCCAAGCTCTTTCGCCAAGCTAATCCCACCGAGTAAGAGTTCGAAGGTTAAATGAAATATATGAAAATTACTTACTGTGCAATTTTCACTTAATTCATTTAACGTTTGAAGTCTTAGTCGGTGGGATTAGCTTGGCAAAAGAGCTTGGTGTTTGATATCACGACTTCACACGGCCGTAAAGCTTGGCGGGAATCCTTAACAAGTTTTGGACAAGCTGTGTCATTAATAGTGACTTTTATGTTGTTTGGCGACCAAAGTCTCCCGATCCAACAAGTTTCAGCCTTTTCTGTCGCATTGTTATTTATCCTCAGATGGCTGAAAACAGCCTAATGCTGTAACGACACAACGTGTCTAATGGTCGCCATGCTCCTATATATATTTTATCTGGATGTTACAGTTTTATCTTGGCGGGTGACACACTAGCGTGTGTCTTGATTTATAATACAAGACCTTTTGCAGGCCCACCCAGGGGTATGATACGGCCTATGCCTCCACATTTTCTGTGGGTTGCCTCACACCTTCCTGTGGGACAAGAAGGCTTAGGGCCTATAAGCAATTTAATGATTTTTATTTTTTATTTTTGTGGCCAGAGCTGTGTGCAAATGACACTACATCCAGGACTGGGCTCCCTTGTAGCATGAGCGTGGGGATAGAAGCCACACTTGCTCCCCCTTTCTCCCTCTGGTCAGCCCTGACCTTTGATAAAGGTCACTCATTAATCTAATGGAATGTGTGATGTTCTGAGGCATGCTGTTTGGCATCCAACAGAAATATGTAATTTAGCATGGAAGCTGTTCGACATCAGTAGCTATCGCCGTAAATCCAAATTAATAAATCTTTCGTTGTGTTTTTCTGCATACCTTACACTTTAAATATAACGACAGACACCCTACTTTTATCGAAATTAGCAGCAAAATCGATACAAAATGCTCTAAAATATTACGCTCTATGTAACGTTTCACTTTCTTGATCATAACCGTCATCAAGCATTAAAAAGAAAAGACAAACATGTAAACATCAATACATCTGAAACACTAAAAAATTAAAATGCACTAGTGAAGGATTCAGCTTTGTTTGTAGTGCAGCGCCTTAGTTGAGCTCCATCATCCTGAATTATTTTATTTTGTTGGCCAAACAAGCAAAGCGAGCAAGGTCATATACTCGACTGAATTTGAATTTTATGTGTCTATTAGTATATATGTATTTGTCTATTTGGGAAGTGATCATGTTCGCAATTTTGTTCTGATGGTTGAAATTTCAAAAGGCAGATTTTATCCATGAAATTCATGAGTTCGAAGATGAAATTCATATGTACCTGAATGAAATTTATACAGGGCGGATGTGGGGGGGGGGGGGCAAGTCAAATTCGAGGCAGAGTACTGGGCAGTAATCTATAAGTGGAGCATCAGCATAGCATTGCCCTGTGTTTATAGAAAATAAACAAATTTATATAGCATCTCTCTCTCTCTCTTGGCCACATAATTGTGATCTACAGAACTCAATTATGTGCCCAGTATATAAATAGCTACACACTAATTGATGTGAATTGTAGGAAGCACAACAGCACAAACCACGAACCAAAAATAGTTAAGATTTGGTAAGGCTATATTATAGATTCGTATTCATTGAGATGACATGACTGGGACTCGAACCAACAAACTCCTGATCAAAACTCGGACGTTTTCATGTGTTAGATGTATTGTTCAAGCTTTAAGCCTTTTATTTGTTTTCTGTTAATAACAGCCGTAATAAATAAATAATAAAATCTTCGTCGCTGCAGAAAGCCCATGCAACAAGACAGGGAAGGACACCGAAATGCGACTAAAACCAAGCCTACATTAAAAAAACTAAATGTAAACCTAACAGTAAAATCAAGAGAGCATATGTCCCGTGGGGGCCAACGTCAAAAATAGAAAGCCACCCAAGGATGGACATTGTCAGAAGGACCGTCTAAACTATTTTGAAAGATTACACTTTTTAAGTTAAGCTCTAAAAACAGAGGGCGATGGCATCTCAAGAGCATCTACAGGCATAGCGTTCCTGGCATTCACAACATGGTTGGCAAAGAAAAATTTACTGCAAACTCTCCTAGAGCGAGCAACACAATCTTTTGAGTGGCCACGTGTACAGTTTCCTTCACGCATGATAAAAAAAACAAGAATCTGCCAGAAAATGTACGTTACCACGTAGAATTTGGAACGTTAACGTTATATTAGCCACAACACGGTGATATTCCGGGGACTCAAGCTTCAGGACGACCAAGCATTCAGCGTAGAATTTAACAAAAGCCACAGATACTGTTTCTGTGGCAAACTAATTCAACATCAAGAAAGCCAAAAACAGTAAACATGTTTACAGTGTAGATAAACACTGTAGATGTTTACACTGTAGATGTTTACAGTGTAGATGTTTACTGTGTTTGGCTCTTTTGGTATTTGAGCGTAGGATTTGTTACTCAACTTATGTAAGCACTTGGTGAAACCGCGTTAGACAGACTCAACATTGTCAGTATTTCCCAAAGGTGCCGTTTTTGTTCAGTTTATTATCTGTTAAGTTTCTAATTTACACTGAGGTTGTGTGAAGCATATTTAGTAAAAAGATAGCAAAAAGATAGCAATTCCGTTAGCTTGACAAACTACATCCGAGCATGGGCTTGTATATTACCACACTACATGATCCAAGTCAGTGACCTATGGTCGGCACCCTTGGTTAGTAGGAATCTTGTGTCTCCTTTCTTACCATGAACAATAACCACAACACTGTGACTGACGTTGGCGCTAATGACCTAGCCATTAAGCCTCAATCTCCCCCTCCCCATGAACAGTTTCACTGCCTTCACATTGATTTGGTTGTCAGGGCTGCCTTACTGTGTATCTTCACCGAGAGGCATTTAGGTGGGTTTTTTTTTTTGCTTTATTTTATTGCGCTTGTTTAGCCCTGGCAGATTATGGTGAATACCATAACTTGTTTGTGCATCTGAAAATAGCATTTCATCTGCATGGGAACTTTCTTTACGCAGGCTGAGAAGTTTCCACTTACCTAGACTCTTGTTAAGACGTTATTTTCAATGACCGCTGTAAGTCTAAAACCTGTCTGTGTTATTTGCCTTATGGTACGTTTGATTCCTGTAAATGTCCTCAAGTAGATCCCAACACTTTTCTAAATACTGCTTTTGCATCATCAGATGATTTTTGCAGTTGTTTTTAAATCCCGGTGTCCACTTGGCTGGTAGCTGACCACCGTGTTCACTCAGCTGTGCTTGCTCAATTTGTTTGTGGTTCCTGGGAACCCCTCACAAAGCTACCGATGGGTAGTGAGACTTTTATTTTTTCTTTCTGTAATAATGTAGTAATAATGCAAACGTACTAAAAAGAATAGGAAGTAGTCATTTTAGTTATGGAAGTTGGGTAGAAACACTTAACTGCCTTTTTTTCTGATTGTAATTGTTGTTAGGAGTCTGTACACATCCTTAGGACGTGGGAAAATCCATGTTGTAACTCTTTCTTTGTATTCCACCGTTTGTCACTGAATCGCTTGGGAGATAAGGTGCATATTTATCTATCTGGCACCGGGCCCTTTGATTTACATCGCCAAAATCCTATTTTTCCAGAGCAATGCTAAGAGGTATTAACTTGTCAGCACACTCGACAAATGGTGTGAAGCAGGGAGGTAAGGCGCGCAATTTTTGCAACTATCGACCTTGGCTTGAGAACCAAAATTCCTTCCTGGCTTTATGCTTGCGAATTAATACGTGCTTGCACGAGTCTTAGTACAAGTGATAATTCTCACACATATTATTACATAAAACCCTGCACAGCATAATATTTAACGTACGTCTTCCGCAAAAGTAAAAACGGTTGCTCATTTGACAACTGGCTGCATGCGGTCACGACTCAGAACAAGTGGCGGAGCATTGAGTAGAATTATCTTGGAGGCTCCTCCTTTATGCCATTCCTTTATGTCATTTTTGTCCCATCTACTTTCAGTCCATCATGTGCTTGTGGAAAGTCATCGTCTTGATGGTGTTCTTCGCCGTTTCCATCTTCCACGAGACTTAGCGCATCATTTGGGCGATGACTCGGCCCTCCTTTCTGGGGATTTTAAATTGTTGTAGGAGGTGCAGATGTATGATAAGGTCTAGTTTGGGGTTTGTTTAACATCTCTGCAAAGTGAGGGGCTATGGCAACTCAGACCATTGCACTGTTACTGAGGTTGGTGC
This sequence comes from Lithobius niger, assembly GCA_023313725.1. Taxonomy (NCBI): domain Eukaryota; kingdom Metazoa; phylum Arthropoda; class Chilopoda; order Lithobiomorpha; family Lithobiidae; genus Lithobius; species Lithobius niger. Next base: position 122,540 of record JAHWFP010070946.1, read on the forward strand.
TAATGACCTAGCCAAAGACTCGCCATTAAACCTATATCCCTTTCCCCCTCCCGTTCCTGTTGTTGTTTCGATACCCTCACTCAGTGGCTCAAAATTAAACGGAATTAGACTTTTTTTGTTTGCCCTGTATAGTGTGAGTCGATGAACTTAAAAGTTGTTGCAGCATATTTCCCCTCTTTTTTTTTTTATGTTTTTATCACTCATATTGAATTCCATTTAGTTATCGTTGGCTCCAACGTGAGATTCTCTTCAAAGTTTATTACCTTCTGGTGATCTCGGGTCCTTGCAATGTCATCTCATGTACTACAGCATTAACGACGTGTTTGTTTTGGCTTTTTTTTTTCTTTTCTCTATTTGATTGCGTAGAGATTGTTTTTGCTTTACTGTTGTAGCGGATGGCTTCGCTTGCTTTTTATACTATCCGACCGAGCAGTGGTTTGTGCAGGCGGCCTAGCTTGAGCTAAATTTACCAGCAGTTAGTTGAATATACATCTTTAGGTGAAGTGACAGCTTGCCATAAACAACCTTTTCCCTTCCTTAAAATGGATGCGCCAGATTTGTATGTACTTGCTCCTTTCTGATTGGGTGAAAAAAAAGAGGTTAGCTATGATGTCGATTTTGGCTCCTTGTCATCTTTCCGTGACGACCCTAGATATTTTTAGTTGCTTTACTGTGATGATAACGCTGTGCTTGTTCACTGGAGTTGCCGATTGTAACTGCCATCAACAGTAACTGCCGTCGCAGTGTGATCCCAGCCGCTCAACAGCAAGTCAGTTTGTACTAGAAAAGTTCACTGCTCGCTTCTTTATTTTCGTACAGTGAGTGCGTCTTTAGTGGCTGCCTCTGGCTATGGTTCTTTCATTAGACTGTTGCTTGTATGTGTTGGAGCAAGATTATGTATAAGCCACTATGGTTGGAATACCGGACGGATTTGATGCTTTGACTATGCTGATCATGTTGATGAAAGACAAGTCTTTTTCAAATCATCACCTACCCAGTGCTGTTTGCAAGGATGATAACATCTCCACTGAACATACAGAGTCGAGCAGAAAGTGTTCTCATGACTGTGTATGTGCGCGTAACAACAGAACTAGGTCTCAACCTAATATCTCTAATACAGGCTACGACAAAAATTGCCAAGAACTGTTTTCAAAAGCAGTTTCTTTACGATCACTTAATAAGTCTAATGAAGATTATTTTATTACAAATAATCTCTTTACTGAAAATGATCTCTGTGAAGACAAGCTGTTGTGCAGCCGCAACCAAAAAGTTGCGAACGCCCAAAATCCCCCACCTTTCACTCAACCTTGCACTAAGTCCACTTCAGGACAAGTTGCATCCACAGTAAGTTCAGTTTCAGTTATCAGTTTCAGTTATCAGTTATCAGTTTCAGTTATTTCCATTACTGCAAGTTTACTTATCTGGCACATTTTACGATATATCAAAGAAACTATCTTTTCGCATTGTTTTTAATTAAATGTAGTTCGTGTATTGGTGGATTAATCCCCCAACACAGCCTTTTCACGACAGAAATTTATTACATAAAGCTTTCGATAGCCAAGATATCATTTTCAAAACCACCAAAACAAACAGACAGGACTACATAACTGCCAAAATTCGGACTGGTAAATTAAGAACGCGTCAAGACTTTAAACATTTACATGAGGGAGCTAGGTTCCTGCAACCAACAATGATATCTTTCTAAAGTCGTTCTTAAATGTATAATATAATAATAATAGTAAATAAAAGATTTATTGACATGGAAAGGCCAAAAGGAAACATGCAGGGTCAAGATTATGATCACTAACGCATATATCCAATATGAAAAGAGAAAAAAATAAAATAAAATGCCGTAAACAAATACACACTTCAGGTATGATAGTAACATTAATACAAGCTAAAAATAATACAACCTTCCCAAATTAGAATGGTCTGGATAGGGACCGAAACATTTTTTAAAGCCCTGGCCCTTTTTTGGAACGACTCGAGTGTGGTTGCTGTTACTACTTCTCCAGGGAGCCTGTTCCATGCTGCAACAACTCTACACAGAAAAAAATAATAAAACGTGTGGTGAATTTTCCTATGCCACAGCCTGATGTCACTGTTGAAGCATGTGACTCAACGTCTCTTCGAGGCGGTTTTCTTCTGAATCCACTAACTAAAAATGACGAAAATGGCGGATTTCTTTGCTGTGATTATTTACGTAAAACCTGTTAACAAATGGTGGGATTGTGGCAACACAGAGCACCTCCCACTAAGTTAAAAGTAGGTAAAAAGTCACACGACTTTAAGAAAAAACGAGTTTATCAGCCTATATTTAACTTAACTGCTTGGCAACGCCCTTGACAACACAAACATGCAGGTGAGCATACGTTCTTAACCACTTTCTTTCATGACATTGGCCGCCATTTTGCTCATCGATGCATCCCAGCAAGTACGTTCTAAAACAAAATTCGTGTGGCGTAACTAGGTGAAAGCAGCCACTTGTGGTGGAATCGGTCTGTGAGCGGTTTGATAGGTCTAAGAAAGTACTCACACCAATTTTGGAATGCCGAAAACTTGTACAAGAAATGGAAAAGATTTGTTTTTCGATGAACTAATAACCAGACAGCTGATGCCTAACATAACTATTCTTAACGTATTTATTCTATCATCCAGATTTGGTTCGGCTGGCTGCTGCACTCAAACTTTGACGTCCTGCTGGTGTCACCTTGGCTGGTTACCAGCATTTAATTTTAAATTGGTATATCGTTTGCTGTAGGGTGTATTACAGAGTATAAGTTTATTTATGTGCCGAACAACTCTTTGAATACAGGCAGTCTCACTAAGCTAACTTTTTTTTTTTTTTGGGGGGGGGGGG
>JAHWFP010070946.1:125499-141987 GCA_023313725.1 Lithobius niger
CCCCCCCCCCCCCCCCCCCCCCCCCCCCCCCCCCCCCCCCCCCCGTCATCGAATATTTAGGGGTCACGTTTTCATTTCCTCTACTCCCATCCTCCTCGATAAATAACGACCAGTCCCTTAATTAAAAATAATAAGTCTTCTTTATAAAACAGCATATTTTATATAGTTTTAGATTATCACAGTAATCAGTCAAAAACGTACGCTATTAATGATCTCAAATATTAGTTATATATTCGGTCAATATTCTAGCGAAGATATAGCAACAATAAAGCAACAAAAAGAGGGCAAGGTAGGTATGAGGACAAAATGTCCGTACGTGGAAGAAGTCTTTTTCGTTTACGCTCCCGTCAGTAAAATAATATGTTACAGCTTCGTTTCTTGTTTTCGTTTTATTTTTGCCGCTGATTATTACCACAGAAAAAAAGTAAGAACTATATTTTTGTACAAGACAATAATAATATAAATTTGATGTAACCTTGACGCTTAAATTGATTAGTTGTTTTCGGAGGAGTGGGGGAGGATGAAGGGAAGTTAACTCCATAATTGCTGGTCGTTGAAAGACGAGGGCGGGGAGGGCGATGGGTGGGAGAATAACAAGGCTAATTGCGGCAGTGTTTCTTTGTTGTTGTTAGAGTACGGTATTCAGGGCCCCCACATCCAAGTTAGGGGCCTGGGACTAGCTACAACAGCGGGCACCCTCTCCTGACTGAAATCGCAAAAAGGTTACACTATGTTACAATATTCGTCGGCCACAATTATTCTACTTAACGAGTTGGTTCATTTATTAATCCGGGCTGCTTACGTTTGTTGGCTTCCCTGCCTAACAAGCTGACAAGCTTGCACTATACGCGCTCCTGCTCCGTGCTCGTTGCCGTAGGATTGGAGTTGTTGTTTGTTGGGAGTATAAAAATATTCACAATACCCACAAATCTAGTATGTTACTCATAGTCATCAAATTGCGAAAAACAATTTTGTATGCCGTGCGGGCCCCTCGTGTGGCCGGGCCTGGGTACAGTGGGTCCACCTGACCCCCCTGTTGTGGGGGCCCTGACGGTATTCATTCCAACTAGCCAGCGTTCCCGTATTTCTCAGGCAAAGTTTAAGAATAAGTGTACTATACGACTATCAACAAGAATTTATAACCGTGTAAATTCTTGCTATCAACTATTAATTTTCACAGTATGAAGGTTTCTGTGGTTACTTCTTCCACGCGATATATACAAGGTTCTTCAATGGATAGCATAATAAAGTTTCTCTTAAGGTACAGACAGAGAGTGAAAATGTGGCCAAACCACATTCATTGCTCATCAAGGAGATTTCGCACCTGTCTTTTTCCGAACAGAACCAAAATCAAAACAGCAAAGGAACATGAATAAGCTTTCCTGTAAGGTTTCAGATACCAGTGTTGCTGAATTGTTAGTCAACGTGAAACCTTATTGCTGTCTTCAACCATTGCAACCGCCAGAATAAAATGTTTTCATTTTTGAACCTGCTATTGCTTACCTGGTTTATGTTACATGGCTTAACGGTACCACTAAAAAATGGGGGGGAGGGGGGGGGGACTAATCGTCTTGTATCATCAATAGGGCGATACACTGAAGGGAAGCGATTTGACCTATGAAAACTGAAAAATTAGGGTATTGTATATAAGCAATGTAAGAAATATGTTGATGAATAATCTAAGCACTACGAAACAAAGCCGTTTACGCATTTTATTATTTTTGTGTTTAGGCGTCAAAATATTTAGAAGGGGTGAGCACTAATTTAATCTCCGTTGTACTGTGAACTGACGTAATAATAGGCTACATTAAATAACTGAGTTGGTCCCCTTTATCTAATATTTGCATTGTTTGGTCATGTTTTTTTTTGGTTGACATCAAGTAAGGTTTCACATGCTGAAACACTGCGGAATCTGAAACCTTACAGGAAAGCTATTCGTTTTTCTTTGTTGTTTTAAAGGTACATTCCTCCCGGTTGGCTTTCCTGTATGGCTCAGTTTGGCAACGTTAGTTCAGACGTTGTAAATGTTGCAAAGGTATTCATTTTTCGTGTTTTTCTCTCGTGAGGTACAGGATTGCTACATTCATTGTAGCTTATGTCAATGTCGCAAAAGCTATTTCTAGCAGGATGCTCAAAATTAGTGAGAATGTTTGTTCTTTTAACTTTGGTTCAGTTAAACCTTAATTTAAACATCAAATGAGTTCGTTTTTGTTTTCTAATTGTTATGCTGTTGTTAATTGTATCATAGTTTAAAAGCACTTGGTTCTATACAGTCACTTGCGAAAGTCACTTCTGATCTTAAATGAATGTCATTCCGTCCGTTTCCGGCTTTAGACAATGCTGCGTTGTAATTGTGCCACTGCATGTCCGAGTGGTGTTTTTTTTTTTGGGGGGGCCGGAGAAGACCCGGGAAATGGTTACCATCTCCCCAGACATATTTCAAAAATAAAAATGATGTATTAAAACTTAAAAGAAAACGTGGACCAGTACACTTTTGTTTAGATTCTACTTGGTGGAACTGATAGGAGAATGAAAGCTTGTGCCGAACATGTATCTGTCGTGCGAATTACCGTTAATGGAATTAAAAGGAAACAAATTCTGACCGGCCCACGCAACGTAAATGTTCGTGACTTCCTTTCACGCCTGTCCGCAAACGGGGAGCTATGCCTTATTTCGTAGAGCTATGATGTTGAGTTCATCTTTAGTGCACATACGAACGTGAGGGAAGGGGTGGGGGGGGGGGGGGTTAATGACCTTTACAAAAAAAGCCATAAAGTTTCGTGTCAAGAGGGCACTCGTGTATTCATTCAACCCTGGTGTTCGGTTGCTCTTGGTGAAGTAACATACTGGGAATTACGGTACCGTACTCAAGTGCTTACAAGGCACACAAAACGATTTTTGCCTCAATGCTCACACTGTGCTAAAAAAATTTTTGTGGGGTTTGGGGGGGTTTGTGCCAAGCTTTGCAATGTTTTCATTTGGCTATCACGTAACAATTTCGTCGTGCTGATTTGGCCCTCGACACATTGGTATGGGTAGCCTCGAACAGATGGTCACCGTTAATTTGGTCCCAGAAATCCGTTGTATTAATGTTACGTGCATTTGAGGCCATAATTACTTTTTTGTTAGGGGGAGGGGAGGGAATAACTTATCCAAGAAAGGCATTAAGGGCTAAAGATATTGAAAAAAATAATAATGGTTTAGTACGCTTTTTGTTTATATTCACCAGAAAGAAGTCTCATAAGGGAAGGGAACGGGTAAGCTATGGTATTTGTAGGCTAAGGTGTTTAGCTTTTAGCTCCAGTTTGTTATGTGCTTGCAATTTCACTGAGTATTTTATTATGACATAAAGCCTTTCCACTTTATTCTTGTTCATTTATTTCTGCTTGATAAAGAAGGGCAGAATTTTTATCGTTTGAACACTCTTCTGGCTTTTATTAGAGCGAAGCAAGGGGAGCTCTGCTATTAAAGGACTTCAATGCAAACTTTGTGACAACATCACGGAAAAACTGTTCCTCGAAATTATTTTAAATTTTGGACGTATATTCGTGGCCTGCCAAGTTTACAAGAAAGAGTTTTTTTTTCCAGAAAGACTTAAGTGGGTCGGTGGGAAATACCAGGTGTTCTTGCTGGCATTTCACGTTAAAAAAAAAAATGGTTTTTCTTTCCCCTTGGCTCGAATTGTTTTCTTTCACATTCTGTCAATTGTATTTTCCAGCAGACTTGTGTCAGCCCTAGTAAACTGACGTTTTTTGGCATTCTTTCTGTCCTGATTTTACGTGATCGTGTAATACTTCCGCATTTTTTTTTGTGGTCTTGCCAATCATGCACAAACAAACATTCCTTTCTTGCTTGACTGTTCCGTGCAGTATCGTTTCTTGGTTTTATTGTCACATTATTTGTACCGTGTGCTATTTTATTGAACGCCGATTAGCCTTGACGTTCATGGTTAGTTTCTTAACCCCCCCCGCCCCCAAGAACAGCTAGTAGCTGCTGCCAACTATGATTCGTTCGATTGAATTGGATTATAAATTATACAGAAAAATTGATTCGGTCACCGGCGTTCCAACTTCCCTCTGTCGTTCTGCAACCTGCTTAAAACGAAAATCGAACATGGCCATCACGATAACAATTGAAGTTAAATAGAAACCGCCTGGTACTTTGTTGCATGGCCTTCACTCATCACCATTTTTTTTACGAATAAAAAATTGTAGGCCTTCTCCTAATCGGTAATTTCGAAGTTTTTATGTTTTGTATTTACATAAATTTAAAGTTTAAGACTGACTTACGATTGCAATGGTTGCAGGATGCTGCTGAATAAATAGGTTTTTGAGCCCAAAAGACTATTTTCAAAGCATTATTCTATTGAAGGCAAGTTATTGGCCAAATGTAGCGAGGCCTTAATATTGGATTGAATTTGGACTTTGTGTCTGTGTATGTGTTTTTCTGTTTGAGACACAATCACTGTCGCAATTTTGTTCTTATTTGGTTCTAATTTACTGATAAGGTAGCTTTGGTGTTAGAAAAAGGACGCGTTCAAAGATGAAATTTCTACCTCAACTATTTTAGGGCAGGAGGCCGAAATTCGATGCAGAGACTATTTTCAAAGCATTATGTGCTTTTCTGTTTGAGACACAATCACTTTCACAATTTTTTTCTTATTTGGTTCAAATTTACTGATAAGGTAGCTTTGGTGCTAGAAAAAGGACGCGTTTAAAGATGGAATTTCTACCTCAAATATTTTAGGGCAGGAGGCCGAAATTCGACACAGAGTACTGCGCAGATATCATATAAGTGGTGAGTAAAGGACTGACCTGTGCAGAGGCACAAATCTTATATGTTTTACCCTGTGAATATAGAAGACGAACTAATTATTAAGTAAATCTTGTTCGTCCAAGCAATTGATCTTCAGAAACGTGGCAACATATTTTCCACTTGGAATGGATACTATTGATGAATCATGCTACATAGAGCTGCCAGCGTTTATTCTGTAACGAGCCATGTCGCTCACTCCATTGTCGTTGTTCTTAGCCTCACCTGACTTCGTTCTTAACCACTGTAATATAATACTAATAATAATAATAATAATAATAATATAATACTGACACGCTATATAGAGATTTTCAGCTTAGTTCATGCTCCAGTGTAACCAATATCTTAGTTTATCCCGTTTGTAATTCCTCGTGTTCATTAATATATTCTTACTAAAATTAATAAGAAGAAGTGCTCAGCCGTTAGGTTTGCACATCAGATACTGTCTGACTAAATTTTTGAAATAAATAATAATAATAACAATAAACTTCTAGCTGACTTCAAGAAGAGCCCATGGGTTGTTTTTTGTTCTTGTTGGGGTGGGGGGTGAAAGGATATGAAGGTTGATTGTACAATAATCAGCCTTAGCAAAACTTGAGAATTTTTTTATTATACTTTTCTCCAATCTTTAGCTGCTCTACTTCCAGAGGAAAAAGTAGCTAAACGTGTACATAAATTCTACCAAAATAGTAATAACTTGCAGCGTAACATATTTTATTATTTTTTATAATTTATATACATGTCCAGTGTTTCTGTTATGGTTTGCTTTGGATCTCAACAATGCATACGTACATTTTTGGCTGTTCCACACGAATATGTTAAGCATTATGGTTTATTCTGTTTCTACATAGGTATTGTCGCTTGGTGCCGATGTCATCCCAGAGTACAAGCTGCAATCCCCACGAATACACAAATGGACCATCCTTCACTATTCACCGTTCAAAGCTGTTTGGGACTGGATCATCTTAATACTTGTCATCTACACAGCCATCTTCACTCCTTATGTTGCTGCCTTCCTTCTAAATGCAGTTGAACACCAGCGACAGAAGAAAGACAAACGATATGGCGACGACCCAATTGTTATCATTGATCTCGTCGTTGATGTCATGTTCATCATTGACATTCTCATCAACTTTCGTACTACTTATGTTACATCCAACGACGAAGTAATTAGCCATCCTGGTAAAATTGCCATCCACTATGTAAAAGGCTGGTTCATCATTGATGTCGTTGCTGCCATTCCATTTGATCTGTTACTTTTTGGTTCAAACACAGATGAGGTAAGTTATCACTCTTGACTGCGGCTTGGTCGTCATTTTATTCCTATATCAAGGGCAGATCCAGAACGAAGTCTTGGAGGGGCCGCAAGATGATTTTTGTGCAGTTATTTTTTGTCTTAATTTAACTGCGTCTTTTCAACAAATTTGGCAGTTTTTTCGAATTTATTTGCGTGAAGGGCACCGCAGCCCCTCACTCCCTCCCCTTGATCTGCCCTTGTCCTAGATGAATAATAGACACGTTAAAAATAAAATGAAATTTGGTAGTAGTTTTAGTAATAATTTTCCCATAATATTCCGAAACTCGTAATGAAAATAGAGACCCAGAAATTCTTACTGTCATTACAATTTTGGGATAAAACAACATTATGTATATGTAAGTGTAAGATAATTCTCTTTCAAGGAGGTGGAGGAACAACTTTTAAAATGTTCATGTAACAAATTAGCAGGAGGGAAATCAATATGCCCTACAGTCTTGGTTTTCTGGAAAAATCTGAAATAATTGTTTACGATACGAATTGAAACAATCGTATTGTTATTTACTTATTTTTATGTTGATTCTTTTGTCATTATTATTTTACTGTAGGTAAATTAATCTGGACACACCCTAGTGTGTCGCCGCCAAGTAACAGTAGATCATCCAATTGTATACTTCCGATTGTTAAAAAATTGATTGTTAATGATAAAAAGGCGGCTCTCTAGCAGACATGTGTCCGTTAACTGTAAGCAACTAAAAGCATATTTTGGCATGTTAAGGGTAAATCCCAATGCGATGGAAATGTTTCAAATTGTGGAAAATGTAAGGGGAAGGGTCAGATTAAGAAAACTAAATTTTAAAGGATGAGTGTCCACCAATCATAGAGAAAAAGATGCATCAATAACGTTGTTTTTATGTTACTGTCTAGCTAGCTAGTAAGATTTTTCCCATGTTAAATCCCATAGACTTTTTGCTCATGGCTAGCGCAAAATTGAGACATCCTACGTTGCTGAACTTTTGCACACGGATGCGTGGTGATCTGAGCATGGTCCTTTTATTGGTGTGGGGGTTGTAGGGGTCAGGACAAATGCGTGGGAGGGAATTTAAATTTCGTTTCTTTTCCAAGTTGCAACCGAAGATTTCAACAACAATGGCTTGAACAACCAACACTGGTCCTTAGATGATTGTAAAAGTCTGGACGAACTAAAAGCTGAACTGAACGAAGACAAAATAAGGAAACATTAATGTTGCCGTGGATTACGTAAGAATAAAGGGATTCACGTTAGATGATGGTTACGCAACAATACCAAGCAGCGTGGTTTTGCTAATAATCCAAAAATATAATGCTTCGCGTTCTTCTAACGGGGGTTTCTGTATGACTAAATTAATGTAAATGAAGAAAGCAAACGAAAAAAATCGTAAATTTTGCTGATGTAACGGCTAATTATTTGCAGATATGAAATGCCTCCAAAAAGAAAGATAGAGCGGAATATAAGATGATGCACTGACTTTTTGTAAGTTCACAGTCCTAAGTTACATGTGTCTATCAACTGCAAGCAACTAAAAGTGTAGCTTGTCATGTCGAGAATAAATCCTAATGCTGCCGAAATCTTGAAAAAGTAAGGCGAAGGTACAAGGATAAACAAAACAACTAAAGGCCATGTGTTGATTGAGTGAGCGGAGCGAACTAATTCAGCGATTGTTAGCCAGTGTCTGCAAAAATGGGATTGAAGAAACGTAAGCATGTAGAGAATGCTCGTACAATAAACTAAGCCATGTCAATTTGGCTAATCAAACGGCTAATTGGCAATGGTAATTTTTGAAAATTATCAATGTGAACATTTATGGATATGAAATTCCTCCAGAAAAAAGGTACAGATGAAGATAAGACGGTGTAACCTTTTGTACATTCACAGTCCTATGAAAGTTGTGATATCCACCAAAACCAAAACAGGTAGAAAAACGCGCCAAGTTTCCAGAAACGATCGGCCTTTGAAGGTAGTGATATAATTCCACCAGGGAAAGGCCGCCAAGGTTAATGATATTAGCCAAGTTAATCGCACCGAATAATACTTTGGACGTTAAATGAAAACTTGAAGATTGCTACCGCTAGTAGCAATCTTCAAGTTTTCATTTAACTTTCGAACTATTAGTATTTGCGATTAACTTGGCTAATAGGATTAACCTTGGCGGCCTTTTCCTGGTAGAATGATATCACTACCTTCAAAGGCCGATCGTTTTTGGAAACTTGGCGGGTTTTTCTACCAGTTTTGGTTTTGGGTGGATACAGTACACTAGGAGTTTTGTTACATTGTTACCTGAAAGTTTCACAAAAGACACAATCATTATCATGTTATTTGAAAATTTCCTTTTGTCTAAAGTTGAAGGAGCTGTATTTCTCTAGCTGACAAACACCAGCATTGAGTAGGCATAAATTAGTTAGTAAACCATAAAATAGCAGCTTGATGACTTTTATTGCTGTGTGATCTACGTGTGTCCAGTTATTTTGCCATTGAATTGAAAATTGTGTGTACATTTTTATGTACGTTGTCAGTTCTTTATTTTTCACAAGTTGTAATTATGGTGTTTTTTTTTTTTCATTTTAGACAACTACATTAATTGGTTTGCTGAAAACAGCTCGCTTGCTACGTTTGGTTCGAGTGGCTAGAAAAATAGACCGTTATTCCGAATATGGTGCTGCAGTATTGCTTTTGCTTATGGCTACTTTTGCACTCATCGCTCATTGGTTAGCGTGTATTTGGTAAGTATACCTATACAAGAAATATTAGATGTTGTGTGTAGTAACATTTAATGTTTACTAATCATTACTTTATCCATTGTGGAGAATTTCAAAGTAACTAATAATGGTCAGTAAACATACTTGCAGCTAGTACCGTACTTCCTGGTGCAACTGTGGCCCTAGTTTGTTTGTGATGTTCTCATAGCTGCAATTTGGTAATGACACCGTTAAGCTCAAGCTCATCTGGTAACGTTTGTTAAAGAAGTAGTCAGTTGGCCCAATTCCTCACCCAATTTCTAAGATTAGTCGTGTCTCTAAATTTATGGAACAGATGCGCTGAGAGGGTGATCTGGGTGCTGGAATCACAGGGGTTATTATCCGCATCCCAGTGTGGTTCGATGGCTTTGGTCAACAATCGATCACCTGGTTGCCGTTGAATCAGAGGTGTGGGAAGCTTTTTGGCTGCATCAGCATCTGGTTCAAGTCTTATTTGTCTTAAAGGGGGCTTCGACACGACCTGGCCTTACGGGATTCTCCGTAACCTCTACAACTACAGCTTGAGGGGACAGATGCTGTTGTTCCTTTCAGCTTTCCTCTTAGGCCATTCTTTTCGCATTCGTGTCGGAACAATTTTTTCCTGCCTGCTATTTGGAGATTGGCATCTAAGGGTTGTGATGTCAGTGGCATCCTTTTTGTCATTGTCAACTTATTGCCCAGCTAGCTGCTGTGCCCCAGTTATTGTTTGTTGATGACTCCGATCTTTGCTTTCAGGCAGCTCTCATGCAGACCTGCAAGTGGCAGCTGTAGCTGGCAATGAACCAGGTCCATATCTTGGCAATCTGTAATGGTTTCCACTTCACTCTTGACAAAACTGTGCATTCACTTTTGATGTCAACGGACACTGCACCAAACCCTTGTTTGTGCTTGGGACAGGCGAGGATTCCCATGAGTCTGCTGTTCGATACTCGGATGTCTTGCTTGCGCCAACTTAAGGAGAAGGGATTCCACACGCTGAACATCTTATGGGTTCTGTCGGGTGCTTCATGGGGTGCAGATTACACTGCAGTCATGCTGCACTCTACCAAGCCTTGCTCCACAGCAAGCTTGATTATGCCTGCATGGTTTATGGGTTAGCTAGTGATTTGGCCCTGCAGATTTAGACTCTGTGCAACATAGTGGCCTGCATTTGGCAAATGGGGCATTTCGGACATTTCTGGTGTTCAGCCTCTATGCTGAGGCCTTGGACCACATTTGGCAATATGCTGACACCAGCTGGCGTTTCAGTATGCCGTATGAATGCATGCTGTGCATTCCTGTCCTGTTTGGCCCATGGTGTTTGGACAAGAGTTTGCAGGTTGGTAGACGCGTGGTGGGTAAGGGTCATTTTGGTGATAGGCTCCAGTGGCCCTGTCGGCAGATGTTCTTTGAAATGCTACGCGTCTTGAGGCTTGAGAACATGCCAGTGGCCCCTTGACGTGTTCCAAGTGGCATTTTCACATTGTGTCTGGCAGCCCTCCCAAAAAACTCCACTCCGCCAACAAGGTATACCTGCAGGAGTTCTGGCGATTGCTTAATCTGTTCAGATATAGGCGGTTTTCTCCTGATGTGTGCATGTCAGACATTGGCATTGCATGTGTGTGTGTGTGCATGAGGGAGTGACTGTTTCCCATTGCCTTCCATCTAGCTACTCTGTGTTTTCAGTGGAGCTTCTGGTACTCGGTCTAGCTGTTGAATGGATCCTTGACCTTCTGCGCACACATTTTATCGTCTTTAGTGATGCCATAAGTGCTCTGGAGTCCTCGGCATCGCACAACCCTCAGAACCCTTTGGCACAACGAATCCAAGCGCTGGTTTCCCACTTGCGTGATCAGTGGAAGACTATAGTTTCCTGATGGATCATGAGCCCTGGTGGGATTTCTGGGATTGAGCACGCTGATGCGACTGCGAAAGGACCCCTTCTGGTCCTGTCGAAAGGGATCTCGGTCTTGATCCCTCGGACGCTTTTCAATCTCTGCGTCTGATATTGCATGCTGCTTGGCAAGCTTTGTGGAACCAACAAGCTGGCAATAAGTTGTTGTTCATGAATGTCCTAGCATGGCACTCGGCTCACCGCCGCAGTTGCTGAGAAGAGGTGGCGGTAGCCTGATTACGTATTGGTCACAACAACCTAACACATTACTTCCTTTTGAGGGGGAATATCCCTCATGAATGTCATTGGTATCACCGGCCACTTACGGGCCATCATATGCTTGTGTATTGTCATCAACATGAAGGTTTTCGTTTACCGTACCCATCTTCCGCGAAACTTAGTGTGTCAATTGGGCAACTTAGTGTGTCAATTGGGCGATGATTCTGGCCTCCTGTCCAGGGATTTTAATTTATGCAGGAAGTACAAATATATGAGATTTAGATAAACATCGTTGATTTTCACACTGTGAAACTCCATTACAAAACAAACAAAAGTTCAAAGAAAAATGAAGAAAAACGAAGAAAAACGCTCACTTCCACAACTAAAGAGTCTCATACTGTCTAGCAAATTTTCGACTAGACAGTAGTTAACTATTGAAAATTTGCTAGACAGTATGAGTGTCTTTTGTTGTGAAATTGCGCTTTTTTGTAGTGACTTTTTGTTCATTATATAAGATTTAGGATTGGGGTTTTTTAGAAACCTGTAGTGTGTGGCGTAGTGGCAACACGGACCACTTGTGACTAATGTTGGCACTAACGACCTAGCTGTCGCTGTCGACGTGCCAAATCCCGCCCCACCCCCCGCCGGCGGGGGGGGGGGAGGGGGGGGGTGGCGGGGCCCCCCCCCCCCCCACTACTTAAGAAACTATGGACTAATATTTAAGTAGGAAAAATAAGGAGCAGTAGGGTGTGTTGCAGAAATCATATTTGCTATTGGCTAGGCAAAGAACAGTCATGAGACTAACATACTTTCAGGAAGCAGGTTGTATCTGCTGTAGTGTTAAACTCAAGTTTACATGTTTCAGGTATGCTATTGGAAATGCGGAGCGTCCAATATTACATGCAAAGATAGGGTGGCTGGATCATTTGGCCAATGATACTCATCAATTTTATAACAATTCTCATGGTGGACCAAGCATCAAGTCCAAATATGTAACAGCACTGTATTTCACGTTCAGTAGCCTCACCAGTGTTGGTTTTGGGAATGTTTCCCCCAACACCAACTGCGAGAAGATATTTTCAATATGTGTAATGCTCATTGGATGTAAGTACAAACTCTCTGGATGTTTCCTTGTAAGTGTTTCTGAATGAATTTAATCTTCTGGGCTAGAAATCACTGACAACTGAATGTGGTGACACACGTAAATGCCTTACATTTACAGACTTCCAAAATGTTAAGAATTAGCCTTGGCGTGGTCACATGTATATTATACTGTATATTTTCTTCATTGTCACTTCTCTTAGTGACACAGTGGTAAAACGATGTTTGGTGCCCGTGTTTGGTGCCAAATGCAAGTTTCAAACTAATGTTTAATTTATGTTGTTACATCATTGTAAATGGGTGGTAACGAAAACATTAAAGAGATTAAGAACTTTGACCAGAAGAGTTCTTAATGATACACTTTAGCTGGAATTAGTAGGCTATCCTACTAACATCATATCCTAACAGTGCTTTTGTTCAGTAGAATATTTTATTAAATCCAGCGCAGTATTTTCTTTTTTAATTCTTAGTTAGCACTAGGGCAGCCCCCCTTATATGGCCGGTTTTATAGAGCATTGTTGGATTTTCCGTTTGCTTGTAAATACTGTGATTTCCCGTTAGCAGTCGCCCAAGCTTACATTAGATTTAGTTAGATCAAGGGTTAAGAGAGATAGAGGCCTCGATCCCGTTTGCATGAAAATATTGTGACTGAAAAAAAAACATGACGCCATCAGTACTGCCCATCTTTGTTGAAAACACAATGCGACTCATTACTTATACAGACAATTCAGTTTGAAATACCCAAACAAACAAAGATTATTGAGATTCCTACTGCGGACTTCAATAAGATAAAGATTATCAGGATTCTCACGTTGCGGACGCACACACACACACACACAAACAAACAAAGAAATATTATGATCTTAGTTATATAGATTATCAAAACAAACGTTTTATAACTTTTGCTCCTGATAGTGTTTTGATAGGTTTTCTGCGGTGTTTGTATTACTGGTTTACATTTAACTTACAAACTTGGAGTTTGATATGGAAAAAAAGATATTTCGTGTTGACGTTATTAAAATTAGTCTCATTTATTATATTTTATAATAGTACGTTACATGCGAGCTTAATATGTTTCCTAACTAAACTATTGTATACTAGAAATTATAAAAAAAAAAAAGCGTGACGAAAGGACTGATAGCTCTACACTAATGCAAAAAAAAACAACATGGGCCAATCTGCTCTAAATAAAACTTGTCAAGGCTTCCCGCAAATTATTTAGCCATTTGAAATCGTGATAGCCAACGCCAAGTCAATTCCACCGAGTACAGTTTGAAAATTAAATTGAGATTTTGAAAATTGCTTGCTGCACAGTTTTCAGCATGTTTGGTTTCTTAGCCGGCGGAAATAACGTAGCATTGATATCACAGCTACAAAATGACGAAAAAACTTTACAGGAATTCTTAACAAGTTTTATTTTGGGCATGTATCAGTTTTTTGGTGTTGTTTTACGTCTCATTGTTGCAGTTAGCAGTTGAAAGATCCTACACACTGAATTCATGATATGACACAATAGTCCAGTTGCCAAATTCTGATTTTGGCCTAACCTAAAAAAATTGTCTACACAAAATGTTTTTGGGCAGAGATGTTCTACAATATGTCCCTACTCCAAAACATAATGATGCCACCTTGGCACCCTTGGGGAATTCAAGATGGCGTCCAAAATGGCGACAATAAAACGGTTTTTTGCTTCTAGCGTCTAAACCGTTCATCCGATTGAAAATTAACCAGTTACCACATATGTTTAGAAAAAAATTTCTTTCAAAAAAAGTTTCTATTCATTTTTTTTGTAAAATTAATCCTTCTTGCCGAAATTTGTTATTTAAGTTATTTTTGGCCATTAACCCATGTTACATATACAATTCCTGACTTTAAACAGCTGCAATACCCATTCTAATTCTACCAAATAGACGAGAGTAGGCTTAGATGAAAGATGAAGATGTATATATTCCAACAAGGGTAATTAAAACGATTTATATAATTAGGTACTAAACTACGGCAGTTTACCTATGTTGTAGCTCTATGCTTTTCGCTCTAATTTACTACAAGTTCCATCTTTAAACAACTGCAGTACCTGTTCTAATTTGGATAAATGGACATGATTAGGATTAGATGAAAGATGAAGATTTATATTTTCCAACAAGGGTAATTAAAGAAATTTATATTAATTAGGAGCTAAGCTACGGCAGTTTACACACGTTGTAGCGTTGTGCTTTTCGTCCTATTTTACGACAAGTTCCATCTTTAAACTGCTGCACCACCCGTTCAAATTCGGATAAATCGACATGATTAGGCTTAGACGAATTCCAACATGGCTAATTAAAATGATTTATATCAATTAGGAGCTAAAAAAAAAAGATAGTTTTTCTACAGTGTAACGCTGTACATTTTGTGCTATTTTACCACCAGTTCCTTCTTTATACCGCAGTAGCTTAGTTCTAATTAGTATAAATCGTTTAAATTGCCCTTGCTGGAAAATATACATCTTCATCTTTCATCTAAGCCTAATCACGTCTATTTATCCGAATTAAAACGGGTGATGTAGCAGTTTAAAGATGGAACTTGTGGTAAAATAGAGCGAAAAGCACAGTGCTCCAACCTTAGTAAACTGCCGTAGCTTAGCTCCTAATTACTATAAATCGCTTTAATTACCCTTGTTGGAAAATATACATTTTCATCTTTCTTCTAAGCCTAATCACGCCCATTTATCCGACTTAGAACGGGTACTGCAGCTGTTTAAAGATGGAACTTGTGGTAAATTAGAGCGAAAAGCATAGTGCTACAACATAGGTAAACTGCCGTAGTTTAGTTCCTAATTAATATAAATCGTTTTATTAATTACCCTTGTTGGAAAGTATACATCTTCATCTTTCATCTAAGTCTACTATCGTCTATTTGTTCGAATTAAAACTGGTGGTGCAGCAGTTTAAAGATGGAACATGTGGTAAGCGAAAACCACTGTGCTACAACGTGTGTAGACTGCCATAGCTTAGTTCCTAATTAATATAAATCGCTCTAATTACCCTTGTTGGAAAATATACATCTTCATCTTTCATCTAAGCCTAATCACGTCCATTTATCCGAATTAGAACGGGTACTGCGGCTGTTTAAAGTCAGGCATTGCATATGTAACATGTTAACGTCCTTAAATAACTTAATAACGAATTTCGGCAAGAAGAATTAAATTTACCAAAAAGGGAGTAGAACCTTTTTTGAAGGAAATTTTATTCTAAACATAATTCCTAACCGGTTAATTTTCAATCGGATGAACGGTTTAGACGCTAAAAGCAAAAAACTGTTTTTCGTCGCCATTTTTTGACGCCACATTGAATTATTCAAGGGTGCCTAGGTGACATCATTATGTTTTTGAGTACGGACATATTGTAGAACATCTCTGCACAAAAACATTTTGTGCAGATATTCTTTTGGGTTTTTGTGCCGGCTGCCAGACTACAACGGAAATAGCTTCGCATCAGTTGGTTTACGTGTGTCCTAATCTTCATTCCATCAGTTCTTTATTATCTACCCCAAAACAAAACCTGTTAAGGATTCCCGCCAAGCTAATCCCACTGAGTAATAGTTCGAAGGTTAAATGAAATATCTGAAAATTGCTTACTGTGCAATTTTCAATTATTTCATTTAACGTTTGAAGTGTTAGTCGGTGGGATTAGCTTGGCGAAAGAACTTGGCGTTTGATATCACGACTTCACACGGCCGAAAAGCTTGTCAGGAATCCTTAACAAGTATTGTTTTGGGGTAGATATCAGTTTTTTTTTTGGTCCAAATTGATGAAATTCATTTTTTTCTTAGTAATTATTAGATGGAAACGCCAGTCTAGTTTTCTGGTCCATTTCTTTTTCTTCTCTTTTTTTTTTGGTCTCGTTAGATTTTGAGGACACCAATTACCTTTTTTCATTGAATTAGCATTTTTATTAGTATTGCAGTATTTCCTTGCAAACCACGAATTTATTTAATTGTCAGTTTGGTATTGTTGCATGAAAACAATGTTTAAAACAATGTAAAACAATCAATTTAGACATTTGGAGCTCCCTAACCCCTGAACCACTTGACCAATTAGAAAGGTCCATATGAAAAGGGCACATCTCCAGAGCAATACCTGTAAAATGAGCTAAGAACCAGCTTTATTCACCGCATGAAAGAATTAATTTTCGTGATACAAAAAAGCGTTGCCAGTAGTAGTTAGTGGTTAGTAGTAATTAGGGAAATATCAACGTTATTCAGATCGTTTTTTCAACAAGAAAACGTTAAGCTATGTGTCTAACAGTGACTTTTATGTTGTCAGGTGACCAAAGTCTCCCGATCAAACAAGTTTCAGCCTTTTCTGTTGCATTGTTATTTATCCTCACATGCCTGAAAATAGCCAAACTACCTTTGCTGTAAAGACACAACCTGTCTAGTGGTCGCCATGATCATATATACATATTATCTGGAT